>JABUQX010081267.1:10000-22500 GCA_015478945.1 Trachelipus rathkii | reverse complement strand
TTTATACTATTATAATAAGTAAATCAGTCACGCTTTTCTGTAAAATGGATCATTGATAATAATAACTCACTGCTTTCTGCGCAAAGAAGCAAGCTAGCAATCAATTTGATTTTTGAAGTTCATTTTTTATTATTTAAGGGCCCTCTTGTGGAAGGTCTCTACTCAACTTAACATATATAACATCCAGTTATGATACCCTATATAATATATACTAATATAATTTAATATTTAATATATATACCTATAAACGTGGTTCACAGTCTAGTTTATTCTAATTTGCGACCCAGGTTAAGATAAACTCCAACAGCTACGCGGAGAATTGATACTACATAGTCAGTCCTCTCTCGTATATTGAGTGGCGAATCAACGCTCTATATGCGATAATACAGTGCGTTCTATATATATATTATATATATATATATCTATACTATATATATTATATAATTCATATATATATAATAATATATATATATATATTTAATATTAAAAAGTTTACAATCACCCCTCACTAGGGGGTATAATGTATCTCACTATAATTATCAGTAGAACCCATATAAAACTATTCTCAAACCCTACCCATTTATATTCATTAACATACTAGCCTCAACTTACTAGTCATTAATTTATATTTTTGATTCCATATATATATTATTGATATATATATAATATATATATAGTTATATATATATTATATATATATATATATTATATATAATATTAATATAATATATATAATCAATATTACTAACAAAATGTACAGTATTAATATTTGTTTTTTCTTGAAAAAGAGGCAAAAAGGATTAAATCAGGCCTTATTAGATAATAAAAATAGATTAGGTTATATTATAATATAGGGCTTCGACCCCTTCTCAACAAGCTATCGCAGAACAAGAAAACGGGTCCAATCGTTTCTTAATCAAGGAGGGGGCGTGCTCGAAAGATTATTTAATTATCTAAGTTAGGCACAATCGTCTAATTCAGTAACTCTAATATATTTGCAGTATCAAATCAGATTAATCTTATTGAGCAAAACGTTGTGAATGCTCGCTAGTTAATAATTTGATCTTTTATTTTTTGTACAATTCACATTATTTTTTTTATATTTTTAATACTTTTGTTTATATAGATGTGAATACTCCTAAATTAAACCAGTTTATAATAGTTAGTATATATAAGTAGATAATATTATTCCCCCCAGAGATCATATAGGAATAACATATCTTGTAATATCTTTACTCTTAATTAGCCATCTTAACAATATACTTTTCTGTAAAAGTAGTTATTAATAATATTATCCTTCTCATAATGATCTATTTGAATTTATCATTCTCATTCCATTTGTTAGAAAAAAACTGTGAACAAATATCCTGTAAGAATCATTGTAAGAATTATTGAAGATTTGGGAAATGAGGGACGAGCGCAGATATAGCCGCATGAGATGACGGATGCGTGAGGGCGTAGAGTATTGATATATCAGCCCTTCCTTTAGCATCAAATTCCCACGATTTGGACTAAGAGAAAAGGTTTCATTATAGAATACTTTTTAAATTGTTTTCTTTAATAATAATGTTAAATTATATATTATATATGTATAGTTCATAAATATTGTCTAACTGGAGTGCTCGAGAGGATAGATGAGCAAAGAGTGAGTGATTCGTGGATTCTAACTTATGAGCTCATTTTGACGTTAAGTCACGAGTCTGATGATGAGTATCTCATGTTAGTTACGGGCTTATTAATTCCTAATCAACTTTCAATCACATTATTTCCCACAAAACACATTATCGTTTAATTAATAAAACAAAGAAACCTAAAATATCTAAATTTTAACTTTAGAATATCTTGACCAGGTAGAGATGAGATGTGCAATGAAGATTAAGTTCGGTCCGAAGTTAAGATATCAACAAGTTGTTGATCAAATTAGGCAATTCGTTTTTTTGTTTTGACAACTAAATTATTTGTTTGTAATGCTCGCTTCGTTTACTTCTAATTCAGAATATAAGCTTGCATAAGGTTATTGCATTTGATTGGTCCTCAGGTGTGAGTGGGGAATAGGATAGATCCTAACTTATGATACAGTTTTACCTGGACGTAATGTAAAAACCATATTAGTGTACATTGGGGTTGGGAAAATAATATCTATATTGCTGCAGGTTATCGTATGTGGTTGCGATGATTTCTAAGTGTATGTGGAAGAGCTATTCTGTATGTATATAGGATGAGCTAGAGTCTCAGGTGTTGTCTGAATAACCATTAACATTTATAACTATCAAAAAACAATTAACAGAATTCTTAAGAAACCTTATACTCTCTATAATATATATAGAATCTATTTTCTGTATTAGCAACACTCACAAATTTATGAAATTTCAATATACAAAAAAACTAATTAATACATTAATTCCCATCACAAACACATTATCGTTTGTTAATTAATAAAACCCAAAATTTATCTAATACTTATTTGGACTTTTCTCTTTATAAATTTAGTTCTGAAGAAAACACTTGTCAAGTGTTGATGGTTTTGTTGAACAAAGATTTTCTGTCTGAATACATTATGTTAAGTAAATATTATTAATATTTTCTTATTAAATCTAATGTCATCTTACACACCTTTCCTTTAATCCATTCCCTATTATTGAATGCACCCTTATCTCGATAACAATTTTCTATTATGGGCAGTCGTTCAAGGCACAAACTATTTCCCTAATATATATATATATATATAAATAATATATATATATAAGCTACACTATAATACTATATATTATATATATTATCTATATAATATATTATATATATTCATATATTATCCATTAAATATAATACATGCTATACTTTTCAATAATAATTTTATTATCTTATATTATAATTATATTATTATATATATCTATATATTATATACTTATACTCTACATCACATATCACACTACATAATATTAAATAATATTTAATCTACTACACACGTCGTCCTTTATATAATTAAATATTTCGGGGATAAATGGAATACCTTGGTTTTTATAATATGAAGACAGGAAATGAGTATCATCATAAGGATAATATAATTTAATAATTAATAAAGTACTATAAGCTAATGATGGAAATAAATTCTGCTAGTGTCGTCTTCTATTAATAGATACTATTATTAGTATCTTCAGGCAATTAAAACTGTGAGAGTCCTCCAATATTTCGCTTTCATTTAGATGATTTGTATTCCAGTTTTCAATATCTCTTCATAAATTTAAGGTTAGCGATCTTAATATAAACAAATAAAATAACCGGTATAGTATATATATATATAGATCATTTTTTATATTCATATCGTGATTGCTTGTTGTTAGTTTATAAAGAGTTGTTTAATGCAAAATAGATTCTATTATTTATTATAGTACGGTGAGTTAATAGCTATGATTGTTTAATTAGTATTCCAGTTGATATATGAGGACGCAGTCTGGGAAGTAGAGTGAAGGACTAGTATGAGAGTTATGTGCTTCTTTGATAGGATGTGATTTAGAGAGCGCCATGTTAATTATATGTTTTGAGATGAGGTGATGTAAATCAGGTTTTTTAATTATTAAAGTATTTATATTATCTGTATATATTTTGGTATGATTATATTATTCCAAATGTAGTATGTGAATGCTCCTAGGTATAGGTGTATTTAGAGTTGATAATTTAGAATAGGAAGTTCTATTATAGCAATAATTGGATGATAATGGGATATGTATAATTCCATACTATTAATAAATAGCAAAGTGACATTCTCTTATAGGGTAGTTATATGATTCGTAGGTGATAAAGCTAGTATGAGTATGTTGTACCAAATAGCGAACCCATGTATGTTTTGAGTTTCAAGTTAAGATGTATGAGGGTAACTCAGAATGATGATAATCAAGTTATTATTTCTAAACTTCTTAACTTCCATGAAATTATTGTTGAGGATGTGGCTAGGCTAATAAAGGGGAACCATGCTATGATGTGACTGTCGCAACATGATTGAATCTCATTGCATCTTTGCTAATAAAACTAGCATCGTTTGATGTGCAAGACAGTTAAGAGGTTGAGCGAAGTAGGGTTTATAGAGGTTTTAAACTAATTGAAAAGGAATATATAGCTCATGATTCTATATTTTTTTTTGTGTTTGTTGGTTTCATATATAAACTAGTTAGACGAGTTCAATAATACATGCAAGTAAATATGGATTAACTGTGGATATCGAGAAGCATATTATTTTATCTTATTTTTCTCAAGTGATAGTAAAATGTATCATACTGGATAGGAATAGTTGATAGTGTTGTTTGGCGATCTTGAGTGAACTAGTGAGCGATGAATTTCGCTTGTGAGATTATTATCAATGGGTCCATGTATGAGTTGATATGTTCTGTTTATTTGATGTGTTTAATTGGTTTAACTATAGTGTATAATATAATTTTATCCAGATTCACAAGCAGTTTATGTAAAGTTTTTGTGAAGTTTATATACAGTTGTAGTTGAAGAGATTAGATGGGAGCGACGTTAGGGAGTTAGTGTATAAGTAGATTATTGAGTTCATATCTAGGACTCCGTAGACAGATTTGTTGTGATAAATGTGTATCATAATTCGTAATTGTACGGTATGTGCGACTTATTTCTAGCTTGTCGTATTTTTTAATAATGAGATGTATTGATCGAGAGAAATTTATAAGGTGATATATTGATGTGACGTTATATCAACAGATTCTCATTTAATTGATCGCGTGTGTATTGCGTTTTTCTCTTGTATAGTTATATATTAGTTTATTGATATTTATATATATTATTATAAGTAAAATAATATAATTGTTACTATTATAGTATATAATATAACTGAATTATATATATTCTTGATTTTTTATATTATTTATATCAGAGATACATTAGTATTATCATTAATGATTATTAATATATTATATATTTAATATATTTATTTTATTTTAATAATATTGATAATTATATAATATTTAGTTAGTGTTATATATTATATATGAAAAATTAAAATTTATAACGGGTTATTTTCTATATATATATTTTACTTGATATGAGGAATATTGGATGAAGATTAATTAGTAAGTATTAGTAATTTATACTACTTTATAATATTATATATCATTTTAATATTACAGATTTCTTTACCTTAATGTCCAAATCCACAATTAAAGTTTATTGGTGAATTTAAAGCCTAGGATCGGAGTTATTTAATAAAAAGGATAAACCGTATCATTAAATTTTATCGTATATATATATAGGACGAGGTATGTTATCTTTTGAAGGATGGAAGCTTTTTACCATGGTAACTATTTATTGAAATCCAGTTAAACTTTCTGTCTAGGTTAATTTTTTTTTGTATAATGCTTCGTTTTTTCATGAGCTAAGTTTATCAATTGGGTAAATTGTATTAGGTTATCCGGATAAATTTAATACCAGCGGGCCTGAAAATCTTTGAAACTTTTGAAGGTTTTTCTGAATGCACTTTTTATTTCTTGCTTTATATGTTTGATATTATTAATAGGTATATAATTATAATTATGTAACGGGCAGTTTTATAAACAAACTTCTGGCCTCAGCATGTGTTCCCCTTTGTCCCCTATCCTCAGCAATATTTTCATGGAGTTTTGAATATTATTACATTTTCCCACTCTTCTCAATAAGTAAATGGTTTCACTATGTGGACGACATCTTTAAAGCTTTACCCCCGAACATAAACACCATTGATGTCCTTTCTTTTATTAATAATATACATCCATCAGTCCAATTTACTATAGAACTTCCTTCTAATTTCACAAAACCATTCCTTGACATTTTACTAATTTGGAAAAATCAACCAAAAACACGATATACTATACATAGAATATATAATAATACATATCATACATATATATTACACTATATTAACACAATATAATACACACTCATCATAATTATATATAAACCTCTATATATATAATATACTATATATATATATATATATATATATATATTATATATATACTATATATAATATATATTTATATATATATATATATATATATAATAGATATAATTAGTATATATATATATATTTATATATATATACTTATATATACTATATATATATATATAAATATATAATATATATATATATATATATATATATACTATATATATAATATATATATATTATATATATATATATATATAATATATCTATAAATAATATATATATACTAACATATATATATATATATATAATAATATATATTATATATATATATATATAATATATATATATATATAATATATTATATATATATATAAATATATATATATAGATATATATATATATATATATATATATATATAATATATATATATATATATTAATATACACATATACTAATATATATATATATATAATATATAATATAATATCATATAATATATAATATATATAGTAAATCCATAATTTGAAAAAGTGAAACAAAATATACCAATGCATCCATTAAACAAAAACTGAGTTTAAACTTAAAACTTTATATTTTTTAAAAAACTAATTACAAAATTTCATTTTTTTCTCTTATGCTGCGTTTTATCTTCTCTCAGCAAACAACCAGTATTTCACCCATCAGTGAGGAGTACTCTTTACCTTGATATCGCCGATATGTTTCAGTTGTTCCATAGCTCTTGATGCAACCTTTCTTCCCATGCATTCGTCAACTAAACAGCAGTTCCAAGTAATGAGGGCAAAGGAACCACAAATGCGGAATGGAGGAAGGAATTTTACAGTGACATCCAGACATTTCCAAGCTCGATAGCCTGTCCAAACGAATTTTTTACCAAACTCTTCGAATCTTTCAGTCCTTATGTTGTCACCTAAGAAATCCACCGAAAAAACCACCATTTAAATGACTCTCCAAGCCAGATAGTTCCAAAGCCAAGTTAAACATTCATTTCTCAAACAGTGTCATCCTTCAAGAGTTTTCTAATCTGTGGACCAACGAATATTCCTTCTTTCAATTTTGACTCGCTTAAATAAACAGGAAACTGAGTCCTGAGATGAGATATGCAAAGCCACCCCCCCCATTTTTATCCACTCCCTTTACAAAGCTTTTCATTAAGCATAATTTTGTGTAGAGGGGGAAGCAATATCATCCTCGAGTCAACTAAAGGTTGATACTTAACATTTTCAATTCCTGAAACGTACTTACTTCTTTTTGCCCACTCTTTGTGTATAGAGTGCTTGTCTGTTGCTCTACTGTCCCATAGGCAAAGGAAACAGCAGTATTTGGTGAATTCACTCTGAAGTTCCATTAGCATACTTACAATTTTCAAGTCTCCACAGAGTTTCCAGCCATATCTATTATATACTATACAGTATTTAGTAAATTTTTAATGAGTTGTAATTTATAGATATTCTGTTATTAAAACTTAAAAGATGAACATTACATGATTTTAAACTTTTGCCTTTTGATTTTAAACTTCGATGAGAAAAAAAATAATATTTGCATTTTTCTATGAGTCGGAGACAGCTCCGGAGATAGAGGCAGTTTGATTCACAACTATGGCTACGGAGCCGGAGCCAAACTGACCAGAAATTATGGCTCCCTAGTCGGAGCCATAAATTTTTCATAACTGGCTTCACATCTCTGCTACTCTATCACTCTATCACATATGGGCAATGAAGCAATAATAAAAAAAAAAAAAAAAAAAAAAAAAAAAACTGCAGCTATAAAGGATTAACAATTTAACATCTCAATTTTCTTTCATGATTAAAGAAACATGACAGACTGCTCCCTTTAGGTTAAACAGGAATAGCAAATCCCAGTATTATCTTATTATTATTATTATTATTATTATTATTATTATTATTATATTATTATTATTATTATCTAAGGTCAAATAATTCCAGTGACTGAACAGTTTCAAGGTGATAGACTACTAATGCTAAAATGAAAGTTTGTGTGAAATTGTGAGTAGACATATTAGTGAACAAAACTCAATTCAAATTTAGTGTAGATCTGGAGTTTGTGAAGTGAGGATGTATTCGCGGCAGGTCTTACCTATTTCCAGTGTAAAAATATGAATCATACAATACTTGTGTTGAGAAATAGAAAAAAAAATGCCTAGAGAGATAATATCTTTTTGGCGGGAAATATAAAAAGAAAAGCCTAAAAAGGTAACTTTTTTGGCGGGAAATATATAAAAAGAGTAAAAATGTAAATGCAAATTCGTTCTTAATATCTATCCCCTCATGAATTTTCTCCACTTTGTTTTACGATTATTTTTCTCGACTTTCGCTTTCAGTAAACATTCAAAAAATAAAAGAAAATATATAATTATAATTTAATTTAAAGGTACTGCGGACACACATTAGGCTTATTCAATAACAAAGGATGACTTAACTTCGATTTGAAGTCATTTTAAGAATGTAATGGACGTCGGGAGACTTTAAAAATTATGACGTACAATCGGAATATTAAATTATTTACGCTCATTTTCTACAAAAACAAAAAATAGCAGAAATAAATAAATACGGAATTTACTGGTGTATATCAATATACCGAAATATATAGACATATATAGAAATATATGTTAATATTATACACAGATAACTCTTAATATGTTTACTGTGTATGTATATATATATATATATTAATATATAATATATAATATAATATATATATAATATATATATATATATATATATATAATATATAATATTAATTTTTCCCGGGCCTAAGAGGGATAACTAGATCCCGATTCAATAACCAATAATAAGAAAATAATTAAAAAATAAAAATAATAAATAATTACTATTTAATAATAATGAATAATATTAATAATAATAATAATAATAAAATAATAATAATAATAATAATAATAATAATAATAATTAATAATAATTCACTTCTTTCTCAAGTGCTTCTTGTCTCAAGTGGTTGCGGGCTTTCCCAGGTTGTTTTAATTTATTTTTAATTTTAAAGGGGGCCTTCTTTAAATGTTTTTATTTGAAAACACGTAAATTAATAGGTTATAATTAATTTTAAAAATTTTAAAAGAAAAAATTTTGAGAAGCAATCGGGCAAGGCCTTAAAATAAAAAAAAGTAATTTCGCGCGGGAAACCCATTAAAAAATGGCGAAGATTCCTTGGTCACAACGATTAGATTAAAATTTACACTTGAGATGAAAAAATATTTGTTTTGATATGACCTTAATTAATAATAATATAGTAAATACCGTAATTATAAAAAATAATAAATCCATGAAGACATTTAAAACACTTTTAAAAACACTAAGAACTTCTAATAGTATCTAATTAAAAACCATTAAAAAACCGGTTTAATTTTTATAGTTTTGTAGAAAAAATTTTCGTGAATTATAAACGTCGGAAGAATACGTTCTCGATCTTTAACACAGGGTTTGGCGGCACCGGAATTTCGCGAGCCACAAAGCACGCACCAGGGTAAGCACCACCACGCACCGCACCGCACCAAGAGTTTCAATTGTGCCAGGGTAAGCGCACTACGCACCGCACCGCACCGCACGAAAAAATCTTATTGTCGCACCACCTCTATATTTCAATTGCGCCAGCGCGCCACCGGACACGCACCGCACCTCTATATTTTAAAAATTGCACTTCACCGGTAAACACTGGATTTGTGTGGCTCACCGCACCGCACCGGAAATATGCCATCTACTTTAAACCATTTACAACACTCACACACACACACACACACACATACACCTACTCATAATACACACACAATACATCAATTAAAACCAAGTAGTCTATTTTCAATGAAACTACTTGAATTGATTAAAAATGACCTGTGAAGAACGGAAAAACGTAAAATGAACGAGAGAAAGACCCTGCAAAATTTGAAATAGCATTATACAAATGCAGGGCACACAAACATTTTGCCTACGGGGAGAGTACCCCTCTCGTGCCCCCTGAACCGGTATGTGGTAGAAAAATAATATTAAAGAAAATTATTTGTCTGCTAGAGGAACTCCTGGATAATCAGAAATTAATTTCAAGTTATTAAATTATCAAATTTTTGTTGACAGATAAAACACCACCCTCACGGGCAGAGCCCTAATCTAGGAGGCGACTATCATTTTAACGTCCGAGCAGGACGAACCCAAGCCCAAGGAGAGAATAGCTCCACATTCTTCAGCCGAACGATGCGAATGGACCCTCATTTGTTGGCGAGGCTTCTACCACTGAGCATATCGGCGCCATATCTTTTTGAAGTCATTTCTCAAGATAAATTTTACGCTTTCTCTTTCATTCCAGCTCATTCCAAGCATTTCATGTAAAGTCTTCATGAAAATCGGCTGTGTCGCAATTTCCCGAATTCTTCATAGACAAATATTATAAATATGAAAGTACCCGCATTTTCAATAGCTTTTATGATGGTATTTCTCAAGTTTCTTATTATATTTTTCCTTCTTTTTAGAGTATTTAAAAGCATTTAATGAAAGTTTTATGAAATTCGAAGGGGTCGCTATAAATTAATAAGGACACGCTTTTACAGTAGATTAGTCGTGGCAGAAAGACTTTTGTCTTGAACGCATTCGGCCCATTTGTGTTGGATTTTCCTTTCCCCCAAAAATAATTTCTCAAAATGAAATTATTTTAATTGAGGAGCGACAATACTTTTTTGGTCGTTTTTATTTTATTTTCAATATTTTGCCCCCTTATATAATAGTATATGTTACCATAATATATAAATATATTTTATATACTACATATATATATATACATATATTATATATTATATATATATATATATATATAATAATATATATATATATATATATATATATATATATATATATGGATCAGGTAAAGATAATTACACTCAAATCGATAGGTTGCCAGAATTCTTGTTTTTCGAAATTTATAGAGAGAGAGAGAGAGAGAGAGAGAGAGAGAGAGAGAGAGAGAGAGAGAGAGAGAGAGAGAGAGAGAGAGAGAGAGAGAGAGAGAGAATCTTAAGAAGCACTATAAATCTATTTATTGGTCGAGGTTTCATTAATAAGACAGGCCTGAAAAATTTAACTTTGGGAAACTTGTCTTCACTTGTAGGTGTTCATTATATTGGATTTGTTGTCCCGATTTCAAATATGACCTCAGTTATTTTATATCACTTAAAGTTATTTTACAAAAGGGGTATAAAGTTTAAAAAACATACGCAAAATTACAAAATTCCATAAGTAAAATTTATTTCTAACGCTTAAATGGGTATACAGAGTACAAAATGTGTAGCTTAAATAAGGAAAAAAGCATACTTATAAAATCAGTCTAAGTCTTCATAATATCGTTTCCTGTTTTCGTCGATGGATCTTTTGGTACTTTTCTGCTTGTGCTCGTTATGTGGATTGTCCCTCTTTAGCATCCAGCAGTAATCGGCAATCATGCTGACATTCCATCTTCCCTGATATCTTCTTTCAATTTCCTTTATATTTTGGGGAAATCGTTCACTCTGTTCTTCACTCAGAACTCCTAGATTGTCTGTGAAGTAATTCAGATGTGAGTGTAAAAAATGAACTTAATGCTATGTTACAGCCCAAGTCCTTAAACGTTCTTAACAAATTTTCAACAATATTTTTGTAATATGAATCTTTCTTGTTTCCAAAGAAGTTTTTCACAACGTATCTGAATGGTTTCTAAGCTTGTTTTTCTGTTTCTCTCATCTTTATTTCAAATACGTTATCTTTCATAAGTTTTCTAATGTATGGACCAACAAACACTCCTTTTTTTAGCTTGCCTTCTGACAAATTAGGAAACTTGGTAATAAGATATTAAAATAGCTCCATCTTTTGGTAGTGAATTCACATACTGTTTCATCAATCTTGATTTCATGTGAAGTAAGGGAAGTAAAACGTTTTTGGGATCTACTAAATTATCTCTTTGTACACTTTTTATCCCAGGCTGCAGGGATTTTCTGAATGGCCATTCTTTTTTAATATAATGCTGATTCCTATCACGGCTATCCCATTCACATATGAAACACGGATGCTTTGTGTATCCACTTTGTTGTCCTAGTAACATGGAGAGTACCTTTAAATCGCCACAAATGGTCCAACCATCGTCTTTATATTTAAATGTTGTTAGGATCATCTCCAAATTTTCATAACACTTTCAAATGAACAGAATGTCCCAAAGGTAAGGAAGCATACCTACTTCCGTTATAAAGAAGTACAGATTTGGCCTTTGAGACTCCTTAAGATGAGTCGATAATGAGTCGCCAGTCGTTGGTATTGTAGCCAATATTGAAACATTTCATGAGTCCAGGAACATCAGAGCAGTACACTAGATTTTCTCTTCATGAGAAAAACTGTTCAAATTCTTCGTCTCTATCTCTAACCCATGAAAACGACGTCCCTTTGGCGGACATGTTTTTCCTTCAACCGTGAGCCTAAAAGTTCTGCTGAATCTTTAGAGAGGCCCAAGTCTCTCACCAAATCATTCAATCCGGACTGTGTGAAAAGCTGCGGT
>JABUQX010081267.1:0-7500 GCA_015478945.1 Trachelipus rathkii | reverse complement strand
CCTTATTACAACTCCTACTCCCCAGAAGTATATAAGAATTCAATTGTAAAAACACTCATATTAGGGCTTATAAATTGTACTCGGATTGGGAATCATTTGATGTTGAAGTTCAAAGAATTAAACAGAACACTGACTCAAACTGTAACCACCTTTAAATTTAAAGGAGAAAATAATAAACAAACGAAGTCAACAAACCTCTATAAAAAACAGGACAATCGAAAAATCTCTGAACATTAAAACATTTTATCTTTAAAAACTTTCAAATGCAAAAGACTTTGATAAAGCACGGCAAAAATGGCCTACGCCGAGCATATTAACACTCACATATAAATCTACAAGCAACACACAAAAATCACATACGGCTACTTAAACAATATTACCACAAAAGCAAGAAAAACTTTCTTCCTGCTGCTCTACTAAGGAAACCCTTTCAGTTAATCACCATGTCGTGTACCAATTCGCATTTCCCGAGTGACTGTACGTCGACGTATATAGGTTACACGACTAATAGATAACAGATAGGGCATACCATGTACCGCTTTTAAAACCGTAGAAATATAACATTTATTCACGGAAACAAAACAACAAAGACTATACCCTATATCTCACAGTCATTCAAAAATTTACACTCCTCATGCGAAGCGAAAAACTAAAAATAGCTGAGGCTTACTACATTAAAACATTTAAAACCAGACATTAACATTAAGTTTAACGTATTGTCACTTTAAATATAATATGAAATACCAAAATTTAAAATCTAATTTGTAATTTTAATTTGTTAAATCTTGTATTATAATTTCAATTGTTAGAATAAAAACTCTGAAGATGTCCGAAGTTTACGACGAAAACGGTCAGAAACTAATAAATTTAAGATATGCCTCTTATTTTTCTTTGTAAATACTCTTTCAGACAGTATTAAGAAATTCAAATGAAAATCAGAAGACATTTTTAGAGATTTGAAGCAAAACTAAAACCTATATTAAACAAACAAAAGCTGTCATAGAATTTCTATAATTATTATTATTATTTATTATTATTATTATTATTATTATTATATTATTATAAATCCAGCCCAGAAATGTTATAGTTTTTAGTTATAACAAAGGTCCTTTCATTCGCCATGAAAGGAAGGTTACAATGTCTCGATAAGGAAAATAAAATTTCTACCAAATTATATTGTTATAATTATTATTTAATTATTATTATTTATTATTATTATTATTATTATTTTATATTATTATTATTATTATTATTATTATTATTATATTATTATTATTTTATTTTTATTATTTTATTATTAACAAGGATAGATCATTCCCATACTCTAGAGGTGTTTATTCAAGTATGTAAGAGAAAGAACGTCAGCAGCAGTTGAGCGTAAACTAATTGTCAGTTGGCGCCCCCCGCGACTTATTCTTGTCGCCCCCTTTATAGTCATGGACGGACCGTGGAATAAGTTGTTTGCGAACTTGAATGACAAAAAAAATCTTTTGCCAAATCAAAGAAAAAAATCACATTAGCAATACAAAAGAACCAGAGTGTATTACAATGAAAAAAAGGTTTATATATATAATATATATATATATAATTATATATAATAAATATATATATAATAATATATATATATATATATATATTATATATATATACTATATATATATATTATGCTATTTATAAGATGTTGACTCCAGAAACGAAAATCAATAAAAAATTTAACGTAATTTCAATGATTTGAGTTAAAAACATATAGTAATACTGGATTTTCAAAGTAATTTAATAATATTAACCAAAAAATTAAAAAAAATTACAGTACTAAGAGAATCTTTAATTCACACCTATAATCTTATAAAAATGAGTAGCTTAGGCCGTGCTTAGGCTATTTATTTCAGTTAAAATTTGATGAATGTATACGTAAAGTTTGTAGAAACACCTTGACAGTAATAAATTGATATTTGATATTTTTATATATTTTATGTTTTGATTCCGGGGTGGGGCCTTCGGCCCCCCCCTCTATATCATCCCCCGTCCCCCTAACGGGGTGCCCCGCTCGCTATGCTCGCGGTCCAGGGGGATTCGTTTGTAACATAAAAATACCCATAAATTATAATAACTAATCGAAAATCAAATAATAAAAATGAAAAATTAGAAAAAAATTAAATTCCTATTAAATAATAATAATAATAATTTATAATAATAATAATAATAAGTAATAATAATAATAATAATAAAAAATAAAAATTCTTTTAATTTATAAAATTTAAAAATGCAAATAACGCTAATAAATAATAGAAATTGCAGCAATAAAGGAAAAGGCCCGAAATTTCGTTGTTTTTCTTATCGAAAAATTTTCCCCTATAAACGGAGTCAAATCTGTATAAATCGTACCTATATATAATATATATATATATATATTATATATATATATATGATATATATAATATATATATATATATATATATATATAATAATACTAATATATATCAGTGGCGACTCCATTAACTTTTTACTACTCGTCTCTCTCTCTCCTCCTCTCTCTTATATATACACAACACTCTAACCCACACACACATATCGGCAATTACTACTACAGCTATCCACTCATCCCATATCCGAATCCCACTTACCACACAGACCACTATACATCTCCATTAATACAATATCATATATATACACTAACTGCGATATGGAAGATCTCTACACCTTACTAACAGCACACCAGCCACACGAATCACTTATACACTACTATATACTCATATCTCACCAGTCTACGCCATATCCTAACTCAACGACCTCATAGTAACACTCCGTACCTCACAGACCTAGCACTTCTCATCCTAAGAATTCCATAAGATCAGGTGATGACCATCTCTGTCAATAAGATATATTGGTAACCTACCCATACACACACTAAACTCACACTACGTCAACAGTAGCTATCACGTATTCCATCACTGACACAGTATCCTCGATATACATATCGCAACATACATAAGCAACCACTCAAGTGATCCAACTCGCAATATAGACTATATACATCCAAAATCTATCTCTTAACTTACTATCGACTAGTCAAGCAGTACCTCTACCCAATCCTACAGTATGCGCGCGATATCATCGACCCCTAAATACAGAAGACGAGCGCTAGCAGCACCAGTCACACTACGTGCCTCCCTATCACGACATTATTACCCCACGAATCAACACATATCATAATATATAAGCACGAGAATCATAACGAGGATCTTATATCATCCACTAGCGATCATAGTAATAAACACCAAACAGACAGAACGTCATATATAGCTCCAATCTACGCATGCAGAACTATACACAGTCACACCATATCAGAGAGACTCAAGGAACTCAGATACCATTAATGCACACACACGAGACCAAACTCGCAGCCTACCATAGATGATATATATTACATCACCTTGATAAAATCCATTCCATCCTCCGCTAACAAGTACCCATGTATCCTCTCATCCATATATAAGATCACATAACCCAGACTCACACCACGCAACGATGCGACGAGCAAAGTAAGTCACATAGAAAATCACACTGCGCTCGTTAACGATCAAATATCATCCTGATCACGTATAATCATAAAAGACGATATAATGCAGAAAATTTCAGCTAATACGATACAAATACTCACAATCCTAACTGAACAGACATCACTATCTTCAATACCACACTCTACAGAACATGCCTCCAATCTAGCATATCGCTCTGCTAATACCCGAATCACGATTATACTACACACTATCAATCGCATGGTTCATCCATCAGCATCAACAGCTTAAGAGCTGACGCTATAGCTATAACGACTGATAATACAATCTACACGCTACAGTACTAGCTCACGACTAGAGCTATAGACACAAATCCATCGCTCATACAGCCCTACAGTCACGCGGTAACACCAAACTCAACCACCATTCCACCACATACCCACTAAATACTCAACCACCGATCAAATATTACTGAACACGCATACACTAAATCGCACTCACACACATAATAGATATGGACTCTATCACACGTAGACTCACTTATCTAAACGATATATCTATAACTACTCTTAAGATTCTAACCAACACGCTACTCTTATGCACTATAAAACACACGAGCCCACACACTCAACCATCATTACACATAAAGAATCCAAAGCACATATGAAATACTACTACCCCACCACATCACCTCTCCATCAATGAATCACGCCAATAACACAATGATACACAACATGCTAAACAAGAACTATAACATATATCCACTATCTATGCTTCTCGTACTCACTAATACGCCATAATCAAAGCACCAAGATATCGATGACACCCAAATATAGAACGCGTCCTCTCGCACCAAAATCCAATATCTATGCATCACTACCAACGTTGATCTTGATCAAGATCGCACGCTAAGAAAACGTTCACCTCATAACATATATAACGAGATGTACTAAATCTCGAAAGTCCTCTACAGAGATACCCAACGACTTCCTATTAACAGACAGCATCTTCCTATACTAAAGCCGACGACCTACGATGTTATCATGAAGATCACATATTCGACAGACCGATTCGGCAACACACTTCCTATAAGACATCGATAATGCAAGACATCTGCAGACGAGACAGTGGCTGTCACAGATGATACTTTCAAAAGCAACCGAAGCGATATATCATTCCAATCACCATAAAAAACATCGCACCAATATCAAACAAAAACCATCTATCAGCTAGTTACAGTACCCCATATCCCGTACTAAGAAATATCCTTTTCCAGAGTGCGGTCTATCGAGAGAGCGATCTACACTTACCGCAAATACAGGGAAAGCATTAAGACGAGAGGCAAATTCTAGCACCAACACCAGTCCTAACACCCATGACGAATCAATGAGAACGAAATGAACATAGAGAAGATTGTGGAAGAAGAACATTGAACATGCAACTCGAGACACATGTCCTCGAGCAGCGTACCCACCTCCACCTGACAAAGAGCATTCGTCTAGATTGCAGGTGAAAGGATCATTATGAAAGTAGGAAATAAGTAGGAGATAAGATAGAACCCATGAGGAACACACTATTGACAGAAAAAGAAGAATCGCCCCATCAACAACAGCAGATATTGAGCGATTGAAAGAAAACTAGAATAAGTAAGCAAAGAGACAGAGAAACCCAAAGGAGGTGAGTTGGAGACAGTGACGCGCCATTACCCGGTAACATTGCCTGGCATATGTCAAGCCCACCACACACAACTTCCGAAAGTTCTGAGGCGGAAAACCATAAATCATTAAGAGGAAGTATATCGCCATTAGACCTCGACGCCGAAAGCCGTTACTGGCGATTGGAAAGAAGTGAAGGAGACTCCAGATGATCTCTAAGAAATGAGATTTGAGTAGGGTTTCAAAGATCTTAGATCAGAATTACAAGTGAGAGCTATAGGGCGATGTTAGAAGGATCAGAGCGGCTTCCTGTTTTCGGAATAGGTTGATGTGCTTCCAACAGTGAGGGAAAGTATTAGTATTGAGAAATAGAGAATATAGTTGAAACGATGGGCGGAAATCAGCATATATATTATATAATAATACATATATAGTATATATATAATATATATCATATTATATATATATAATATCTTATATTATATATATATATATATAATATATATATACATATATATAATATATATTAAATAAGTTCTTCTTCTAAAACAGTTTTCTTTTCTGACAAACTTAACAATTTATGAGGATTAAACATTTAATATTTAAAATTCAATCTAAAAATTCACAGACTGCTGTCTCCCATCATATGTGCATGAAAAACTGCCCCAGTTTTAATGGTTAAAAGCGTTATTTAATAGCGGTATTCTTACCTTTTTTGTTTTAATTTTGCATAATAATTTCATTTTATTTGACCAACTTTCGGCAAAAAAATAAGAGAATTGTATCCTTAACATCACGAAATTTGCAAAAATAGATCGTTTCATAATGTTAACTCGTGCTGAGCACGAGTAGCACGAGTGCAGGAGTCGCCTGTGATAGTATATATATATAGATATATATTATATATATATATATATATATATATATAATATTATATATATATATATATATATATATATATAAATATAATAATAATATATATTAATACTATATATAATATATATTATAATAAATATATAATATATATAAAAGAATGCGCATTTTTTTAAAACAACTTTTACATTTACTGTTTTGGTTAAAGTAAAGCCAAAAACTTACTGAATAAACAATGCAGCATTTGTAATTACCTTTTTAACTTTTACATTAATAGTCTTCTAAATGCTCATATCCCTTTCTCCTTGATCAACAAAAAATTGTTCGCACTAATTTCCAAGTCCAGTGCGCGAGCCGATCATACTCTATGCTAAGTTCAGCCAATTCACTTAACCTTACTGTCGTCATGGTACTTCTCAAATAACCTATCTTTAATTAGGTTGAATTTTTGAAAAGATCTCTCAGCAATGATGAAGTTACTGGGAGTGTCAGAAACATTATAAAAGCCTGTACACAGTCTGGAATACTACAGACAACATATTTTCAATCAACAAAAATTCTGCACTTGCATATTTTTGCATTTTCTTTTCATTATTTCACTTGCCACAACATTCCTGAAGCAGACAATTTCCGTAACTAAAAAACTTGTCACGTGGGCTTCGTATTTTTTGTAAAACTTGTCAGCAGACTCCATGAGCTCTTTATCTGTTTGTTCTGTAAGGCCTGTAGGGCTCAAAAAGCGAAACATCTTTTCACCTTCCTCATACTCTGGTACCTCGATTCATTTGGCCTATTAGTGTATCAATGGCTCTGTAAAAAACCCTAACCCTGAAATTGTGCAAAGGATCAATGAAGTCAACATCTTTATTTAGCTCACCAAAGAAGCTTGGTACTTTGCTTTTGCGTTTAGTAGCCAATGAAGTCTCAATTTGCCTCTTGCAATTTTCTGGGCCTCTTCCACTAGCTTGTAAAACTCTTCCCGCAACTGGTTTTGTTTGGTGACACACCTTTCTAAAAGAGTGGAATCATTCAGGGATATGTCTGATTTTTGGAGTGTTTTAGAAGTGATGTTAATACTTTCCAAAATTTTGCTTTGAAACACAAGCATTAAAATGAAGTGAAAAGTAGGCATTTGTCTTCTTAATGATGTCGCCTCAACTACTTCAGAGCTCTTTGTTGAAGTTAGGATGATTTTGATACACACTTCAAAATATAAATGAAATTAACTTTAACTGCCAAAAAGCAATCGAACCTCGAAGACCATCTAGTTGGACACAGTCTTTTAACAGTTTTGTTGACCATGCAGGTTTCTGAAGAAAATTCTTTCAGTGATTGCCATCTTGGAAGACTCTGACTGAAATACCCATATATCTCATTAATTACATCATAAAAAACAATCATTTCTGTAATCTCATTTACAGAATCATTCAAGACTAAGTTAAGGTTGTGATTTG
>JABUQX010081266.1:0-17500 GCA_015478945.1 Trachelipus rathkii | reverse complement strand
AAGAAGAAGAAGAAGAAGAAGAAGAAGAAGAAGAAGAAGAAGAAGAAAAATGAACATATTAATGAAAATGAAGAATGAGTAGAGTTTCTTTCACATTTTTACCAGCAAAGTATACGAAAGGATGAATGAAGGTAGAAAGTTACTCTGGGTAAGCAGAGATTTACAGAGAAAATATAAAAATTTGAAAAAAGAAATCGCATAAACTCTCTAAGTGAAGGAATGGGAACAAAACTCGGATGGGAAGCTATTGATATAATAGCAGATATAAAAAGTCCCGAATAGGAAGATCTTCGAGAGAAAGAGAGAAAAATGAAAATAGAAATATATATATATATATATATATATTATATATATATATTATATAATTATATATATATATATATATATATATATATATATATATAATATAAATATGTATATATATATATATATATATATATATATAAATATATATATAAAGATTTAGACACATTTCAAAGGAACTGTATTTCTTGTATGAGTTAATTCATCTGCCTAATTCTCTTTTGCGAGATGCCTTTCATGTTGGCAGAAGTTGCAACCTTAACAAAGCTGGTAACTAGGTTACGTAAAACCTTTCTGAAAGATTCTCAGAAGTTCTAATTTTTTCTTAAAAGAGAGGCAATATAACCCTTAAAAGGTAGGATGTTAAAAGAAAAACTTCAAATATTGAAAACAGGGTTTGGCGTTGAAGATGATACAATTATGTTGATGTCAAATAGAAAGATGGATAACTGTTTTTTCGAGGCATTAAAACAAGTCAGATTTTCTTTCTTTAGATTAAGTGTATATAAAAAAAATGGGAACATTTTTATACTATTGATTGCTTTTTGAAATTTAAGTAATTGTGCACGATGTAGTAATCTTTATACTCGTGAGTTCGTGAGGAAGTAAAACAAAAGTACTTTACAAAAAGCAAAGAATATTTTGGAATACAACGCTATCAAATAATTTAAAAGGTTAGGTGATGCCTTTTTAAAAGTATCTTCTAAAGAATGTCTACAAGAAATATCTGAAGTGCAATGACAGTGAGGATAACACACGGATAGAAGGCGGAAATGGATAGTTATATTAAAAGTTTTCGATGTTTTAAATTTAGTTGAAAAAGATTGGACGAAATCCTGAAAGGAAGGAGTTCAGATGCCACAAAGAAAGAAAAGAAAATCCCCAATAATTGTCCTTTTCAGAAATAATACTAACTTAGAAATATTTGACGAGATAAGAGGAATTGCAATGTTTTCGAATTATTGAGTTCATTTTAAAAGATTTGACAAACATTTAAAAAATATATATATTTAACAAAAATTCTCTATTAAAAAATGGCTTTGGTTAAAGCTGGTAAACCAATTCTTTATCCAACCTCATGTCATGTCAACAAGCCCCAATTGTCACATAAAGCGATAATAGAGTCCATTCAACACCGATGGAATATTTTGTTTCCGATTATTATTCGGATCTTTTATTATATATCCACCTCATAGTATTTACTTTAGAGGATTGTCCTTGATCAGTTATTTGTTTCACGTCTCTTTACTTTTCATGCCTTAAAACATTAAAGTTTAAATCTCAATTAGTTTTCTCCCTCCTCAATATTAACATTTGATCCACTTTCCTTTCCTCTTTTAAAGATTTTCATATTCTTTAGATGGAATTGGTTTATAAAAAATAATTATTATAGCTCTTTAAGACAGGTATAGACCAGGTTTTGTAATTTTCAAATTTACTAACCGAAGCTTATCATTGTTAGTATCATATTCGCTTCCCACCTGCAATTCTAGATTTCACTCTGACTAATTTTGTCGATATTTTGTCATTTTACATAAGCGTATAACATCTAAATATTAAGCAATCAAGAAAATTTCATACATTCATTTTGTAACTCGAAATATACTTCAAAAATAATTATATTCTTCTTTTGCTAGTTAAAGGAAACTCGAACCATTTGAATGGTACCAGTTCTTACTTCAAGATCTTCTTAAACATTTTCTTTCCATTGTCTTTTCAAAATACATTATTAATGTTCATTTATATTATACCCTCGCTATATCTTCCTACAAGCATGGTTTCTCTTTTATTTTTTTTTCATAGTTTTCTATTCTTCTCATAAATTTGTCCCTTTTAGCCTTAAGAGTGCATTAATAGATATTACCATTCATTTTATTATCTTTCTTTTTAATCAAACTGTTTTCTCTTTCTTTATGAACTCCTCTATACTAACATCACTATTACTATATTATTATTAAATATTATAATATCTTTGTCCCGTCATTATATTTAATTATTAGAGGTGAGTTCGCCTTCGAGTGTGTTATGATTTCGCTAGTGTCCATTAGGCGGGGTCGGACTTGCAATACAGATCTAAGATGGCACTAGCTAGGGGGCGGGAGTATCGCCGTAATTCTTGGAATTGAGTGTAGGCTATCACAATAGTTCTAGACATTTTGTTTTTGAACAACTTTTTTTTAAAACAATATAAACTTGTGTTTAATAAAATGTCTTATTCTGTTTAGTTGGTTCTTTATTATTAACGAAATATATATTTTTGCTTTCATTTTTTCAAAGTTACCTTTCCTATTAATTATCTATCTTCTTCATAGTTTATTCGTTTTTAGAGTTTTATTATATAAATTTATTTACTTTATTCATAAACCTTTCTTTTGCACTTTGAGGCTTCACCTATATAATGAACAATATTTTAGATTTGTTTTTATGCCTTGATTAGATATCTTTGTATTTAATTTTTTTTCTTCTTAATAATTATTGTGATATATTAATTACTGTCCCCTTAAACGCACACTTATTAATAAGTTATTTAACTTAATAAAAAAAGAAACAAAGACAGAGAGTAGTCACATCTATGCCCGTCCAATTTAGATAATGTTATCTACATATTATTATATAAATTATATAATTCCTTATTTTAGTACTTATTTTTCTCATTAGGACATCCTTCAAGTTTCCTATATAGATAATATCATTAACTAGTTATACTTTGTCGCTTCAGGATTCATCAATTTATTGCAGTTTTTAACTCAAATAAACTTTAACTTTTATATAAGTTAAATATATTGGTTTCACTATTTACTACCCATATATATAATTTTTTGGTTTATCGTCGTAATTTAATTCCATTCGTTATTCATTTTTTTATTATTATTTATCTCTTTATACTTAATATAATAACTATATTAAATTTTATATATTTATTATTAATATATATAATTAATATTATATATATATTATATTACTAATATATATATATATATTATATAATATATATTATTATTAATTATTTATATTATATATTATTATTTAATTTTATTATATTATAATATATATAATTATATATTTAAATATTTAATTTAATATATATTATATATTAATATTCTATATATTTATTATATTTAATTATATATATTATTTAATATATATATTTATATATATTATATAAATTATATATTATATAATTATATATAACAGTATACAAGTGTATGATGACCATATTTAAGATTCCGAATCTGCAGAGGTAGATCAACAAGCTATTATTGTGAATCTGGAAAGAATAATTTTATGGTAAAGAAATGGATTGCAACTATTGCTGCTGTTTTTGCAGTCAATGCGTATGACAGATGAGGCAGAATGAGTTTGGTCAAGGAAACTATAATAAATTAGAAATGTAGACTGTGGAAGTGCTAAAATCAAGCTGTCTTCATATAAAAAGGGACATCTTTACTTAATACAGGCAAGATCTTTGATATGATACTTGATTTCAATTAAATCATAATACAACATTACCATAGTTATGCGGTAGGTTGTTATATGATAGGAGAATATTTGTCATTTGGTGGTTCAGGTCATGATTTATTTTGAGGCACAAAAGAGGTCGACCTAAATTTGATTTTTAATTTGGCACTAGTCTTTTGAAAGCGTATATGATCTCTTGTACTTTGAAGAGAATACGGAGAAATCTAAAAATTGAGTTTTTGTTAAATTTTCATTAATTTTCATTTAATATTTAAATATTTTTTTGTAAGGAATTAACTATTTAGATTTAATATTAAAATCTTTGTGAAGTCATATTTAGGGAGGATGTGTTTGACTGTCCGTGATTGCAAGAAGCGGGGTATTGATGGTCCTAAATTAAAGTGGGAGGGTGAGCGTGCGATAGTTTTCGAGGTGCGGAGGGTTGCGGATTAATGAAGGGGGGTGAACATATTTTGGGAACGAATCTTTATTAGTGCTACTGGTCTTTTTGATACTTTGAATCTTAATTACTGGTTAAGTTATTGTCTACATAATTAATAATGTTAATTTCGCGTAATTGATTACATTTTATTGTATATACAGTAATTATTGATAAAAATCGTACTCTTATTATTAATCAGTAATCAATATACTCTTTAAGGTAATATTATAGTTCTACTTCTACTTACTATCTTATCTCTCAATATCTCTCTCTCTCTCTCTCTCTCTCTCTCTTCTCTCTTCATCTCTTTATATTTCTTTCTTATATCTTATATATTACGAATGACCTTGAACTGAACTAAGTTTAAGAACTTTGGTCTCTCTTCTCTCTTCGGAAATTCTATTCGATGGTAGGCCCGAATAATCAATAATAACGGTACCTTCAATTCTCCCCCCGTCATTTATTTCAAACTTTTCATTCTTAGATTTAACAAAAGGAAATTTTATATATATATCTTTTATTCTCTCTCTACTTACTATTTCTTTCTCCTCTCTTATAATATCTATATCTCTACTTTTCTCTCTCTCTCGTCTCTCTATATATATATTATTATTATTAATATATATATTAATAATATATATTATTAATATTATATATTATATATTTACTATAATTTATATATAATTAGAATTATATATAATAATATTATATAATATTATATATATATTATTAATTATATTATTATAATATATATATTATATGTTATTAATATATTATTTACAATTAAATCATAATTAAATATATAACTATATATATATATTTAATATTATTAAATTATATATTTATATAATATTAATTATTTTTAGTAATATTAATAATTATATTAATATTATATATATGATATCATTTAATTATATATATATTATTATTATATTATAATTATATATATATATGAAATATATCATTATAATTATATATTAAATTATATATTAATATTTTATATAATTATTATTTATATATATATTTATTATTTTAATACTATTATAATAGAAATTAATTACATATATAATTATATTAATATAATATATATATATAATATATATAATATTAATATTTATTATTTTATATATATAATATATTAATATATTATATATATAAATTAATAATAATTTATATATATTATATTTATATATATATAATATATATATATATATTAATAACATTAAAGGACTGCGATTCTATTCGAAAATGTGATTTTAAAATGATGTGAAAGTAGCTGTTACTAGGAGAAAAAGCCTATTTCCAAGCCGAAATTTGAGGAACTTCATCACCGCCAATGTTCTCGCAGTCAAAATGCGGCGGTAACAATGTAATGAATATATTTTAAACACATTTTATTACTTTCCAATTAGAAATATTAATTAAATTTTATGGATTAATTATTATTATTAATTATTGGATATTATTATTATTATTATTCCATTTTATGAATATTGAATTAATTATTTATTATTATTAATATTAATCATCATCATCATTTTAATATCAATTATCATTTATTTTATATTTTGCTTTCAGAAATTATCAATTAATGCCCAAACGAGAAGATCATGGGATTATTAAGTCTATGTTTGGGGAAATTTATTATCTATGTATGTATTATGAACTCTATTAAATTTCATTACAGTCACACAAGTCATCATCGTATGAATCGCCATCAGTTTTGCATAATCATACTACCATCTTCGAATCTATCATGAGTCATCCTCAGGAATTCACAACCTACAATACTATTCAATATCACTACATCCACCATCAGATACATATCCAATATCATCAGTAAAATAATATAATAGAAATCCTCGATGCCTATCAACGTTTAGTCAATACCGTATATTCAGTATCGTTCTATATTTAATCTTTATCATATATGTTATCGTTATCATTAACTAGTATTGTAGTATTGTAGTAATTTAGTAAATTGTAGTATACGTTATAGTATTGTTCTTATCGATAGTTCGATATTCTTATTAAATGAAGATTCATTTATACCTTTCAGTGTATTATCTTACACCTTTCATAATATATAATTTTTGTGGAAAATCTCCCCCATTCTACTATTTAATATATATATAATTTGGACCTTATGGATATAAATTCTTAATATATATATTTAATTAATAGATGATTATATGATTTGTTTTTTTTAATTATAGTTTTGAATAAAAATAATAAAATTTATAGTATTAAAGGAACAAAATTTAGTCTTAAATTAAGAACCTCTATCTAATATATTATATTTAAATTATTATCTGATAGATGATTTCCCAAGCCTCCTGTGCATATTGGACTCCTTTTAAATAAAAGTCAACCTCATACTCAGAGCTGGTATTTTAAAATTTAATACCGAACATCGTAATAAAATACTATTTCAAAAAAAATATTATTAAACTGTATTCTAAGTGTTAAGGTTATATTTATTTACATATCTACTATATTTCATATTATTTATCTTGTTCATAAAATTTATTGTATATATAATATATATATATTTATCATATCTTGGTGTATATGACTATATATAATAGGTGTATATTATTATCATGCAATTATATAATTTATTAGGTTGAATTTAGATAAAGTAATAATAATTGATAAAAATTAATATATAAGTTATCGAAATGGCGACCAGGGATTAGACTTTATTCCTATCGAGTAGCTGCACTACTTCTATTTTCTATTTTCTCTTTTCTTCCTATATTATGCTTATATTCATTTAGATTGTGAGAGACTCTCGCCGCGATCTTTGTGAAACTGACTTGTTTTATGACCGTTATATTCTTAATTATGCTTATATACTATTATATATATCCATTAAACCTATACTACTACGTGTATCTGCTCTACCGCGCTAATCCATATCTTCCGCAAACATAAGACCAGACACGACGCATCTATACATACCACCTCAGCGTTACTCCATATAGATAATATCTTATTAGTAGGTATGTAGGGATATTTCATATAATATAAGAGTGTCTTTACCTTGCTATATATCGCTTCAAGTGCCGCTGTGTATAAATATTATATCTTCTTTATGGCTCATTCAGATATTCTCTTATAATCATCTATTATAATATTTACCAAATTCTTGTGAAAGAATTATATAAATTATCTTAATAAATAATTATTTTATAAATAAATTCAGAATATATTAATAATATATTCTTAAATCTTTATTCATTCTATTATATTTTATTTTGAGTTACGATCTGGAATGCTGGAGCAGATATGAGAGTTGTGCGATTTTCGATGAAGATTGGTGTAATTTTGTTTGCAGGAGGTATGTTGGAGTGAGTAGGGTATTGATGAAAGTGAACAGTACAGAAGACAGAGATATTATTATAACTATAGTTATAATTGCGGTTAGAAATGAGGATAGGGGTATGCTTGGACGATGATGGTGATGAGAGTGGAGGTATGGTGATAGTGCTCACTTTTATTGCGTATATTATTATTAATCCTTGAGTCATTATTTATATATCATTTCGGAGGATGCTTTTTTAACAGTATAATTGAGTAGGAATGTGAGTGTGGCTCTCGTATTTGGATATATATGAATGGAATTATGGTAATTCTAGTTAATGATAAATGCGTTACCCATGATGGAAATGTAACATAAGTTAATATACTGTGATTATAGAATGTTTAAAAATATAAGTGGATATTTTTATAATCTAAGTTACATACTGTAATCTCCTCTCTATAATTCTGCCTCTTGTAACCGGTGAGCATGGAAATCATAGTGGACCTTATAATCAACAGTGATGATGAGTGGTATGAAGTGTATAATACATATGCTTGCTTGATGATTATTGGTGAGATATTAAGACTATGATTGGAAAGGTAGGAGGACCGAATAATAGAAGAGCAGGTGTATTAGGAAAGATCGAATATATATAGGGTGAAGAAGGGATTGACAAACCTGAAGGGATTGGATGTATTAGGACTAGAATAATTGAAGATTGTGTGTCGTAACTTATCTTGAAGGATTGGTAGCAGGAGGGTAAGTATCGTTCTCATCCAGATGTGAGGCTGTCGTACAACTTACACTACGAGAGGGCCGAGCACAGGGGCGATAGACCGTGAATAGAACAGATAGGAAGCCGGGAACATGCGCACCTCTCTCACGCTTATAGAGCGGCATCATGATCAGAGTATTAACCCCCGACAATATACGAGAAGTCATAGCCCGCTGAGAGAATGAAGGGGACGTGCACGATCATGCTTGTATGCCAGTAGGTTGTATCGATTTGTTGGAAGACTGATACAGGATAGAAGTACATGCTTTTGGGAAAATAAAAATATTAAAAGAAAAAACCAACAGGCTGGTTATATAGATATATATATTATGAGGATATTATGGAGGGGTATATTGATTATTCCATATATTATTATTATTATAATCAAAGGTTCAGAACTAAAATGCATAGTTTTATTGTTATAGATTACTATAATAATTAATATTATTTTAATAATCATAATTAATTACGTAATATATATTATATATCTAGATAGTACATAGCATTTGAAGTATGTGTATACGTATATAGCAGAAAGACAATTCATATATTTATCTATAGTTGAGGATTTGAGGCCGTAATAATTTCTTATTTATAAGTTTTTTTGAAATCCAGTTTTATTCTTATTTGTTGAAATCCCTCATTGTACTAACTGTTATATTAAATCATTCTCTAATTAACTTTCAATGATTCTTTTTTATTTTTCCTTATTAAATTCCACCTAAAGAATTTTTTTTAGCTATTATTTCTATTATAGATGGTTTTAATATGGTTTTTATTAGTATTTAATTATACAAAAAAATTATTTATGGTTAAGTGTTAAATGAAATTTTATTATTATTAGTGTGTATTTAAATTTTATAACATTTTTTATTTATAACTTATCTAAGTTCTAGAGACAAAAGACTTTTCAAAATATTGATTTTTATAGTATATCTATTTCTTCATGTATATTAAGTAGTATTTATTAACCATCCTGAATTTTATATTCCTATCGATTTTATTTAATAATATAACATATTATATTATATATATTATAATATATTACTTATAATAATAATATATATAATATATTACTTATATATATATTATATTATATATAGGGTCAAAAATTAGTAAATTAGTTAATTAGTAAAAAATAGTAAGATTTTTCGCTTTTACAGTCCTAAATAGAAACGATCGTATGAATTATCATTACTTTCAATAATGACAAAGTTCTCCTGTGATATAATACATTTTGAAACAAATTTGGTACTTTTGATGTGTAAATATTCTATTTTATTTTGTTTATTTGGATTATTATAGATTCATTGTATTTCCATTATTTTATTTTTATATTCATTATTATATTATTACTTATCTGTTAATGAAGACCCTGACATTGCACTTCTCTCTTTTTATTTTCACCTTTATTATAATTATCTATTTAAATATGTATATATTTATTTTGTCTAATTCAATTTATTATTCTAATATCGAGTAACAATGAAATTTTCTTATTAATTATTTTATTATTTATTCTTTTATTAAATTTTTATAAGTTTAATATGGGTTAGTATTAATTTTGCATTGACCGTATTATTTAATTATTGATCAACAATTATTATTAAAATCTTTTTTTTTGAAAAATATCAACAATTTATTTTTTATTATTATTATTAGTATATTTATTATATTATATATATATAATTATTTATTTATAACTAGCTTCGTCCCTTATTAATTAATGATATTTTAAAGTTCTAGTTCAAATATGAGAATTGTAACTATCAGTTCTGTTGTCAACTTTTGACAAGTGTTACTATTTTTTATGTAAATTTATTGTTGGTGTTTAAACCTGTATATAGTATAATTATAAAAATAATAAGCGGCTATAATCAATATTCCTATATAATTAATATATCAATTATTATAATAAATACTAATATAGTCAATAATAAATTAATATATTATAATCTAAATTAAATATCTTTATATTTTATTATTGAATTAATATATATATATTAATCCATATTATATAATATAATAATATAATAATATGAAATACACAATAAATAATCCTTTTCAGTAAATAATAATAAATAAATAATAATGAGTAATTAATTTAATTAATATAATAAAACTAAATATAGTATAATAATAGATAAATAATTTTTAGATTTTCTTTTGCCATAATAAAAATTTATGTAAGTATGTCTATTTTAGATAGAAGTCTACTTCGTTATAACCAAGCTCCCTACCCAATGGCATAAGTGTAACATGTTGAGTATTAAGGTATTGATGGACGCTAAGACCTGAAAATATTATGTAATTATTAATAATAAGAACTTTGAAATTATTGTTAAAATAAATCAAAATACTGAATACCTTTAGTTAAATCAGATGATAAGAATATTATCTAAAAAATCATTTAATATAAATCATAGTAGTATTAATATTATTAATTTAAAATAACTTTTTTATTCAAGTCATTTTTTTATTTTTATTTTTATTCTTATATTATAATTATTTTGTTTATAATATGAAATATTAATATAATTAACAATCAATATAAATATAAAAAAACTTATTAAATTCACTTACTATATCTATAGGAAGATTATTGGTTTTCGTTATTTAACTGTACAAATAAATATATTAGAATAAAAACAAAATTATTTAATTTACTATAAATTTTTAATGATAATAATAACTTATTAATAAGATATAATAATAATTATTTCATTTATATAATATAATAATTAATAATTTACTAATGTTGTAATTAAATTACTTAATGAAATTATATATAATCCTTTGTTATTTTAAATGCTTTGTAAAAATTATAAGTTTTATTACAGTAAAAATATATAGACAACATATAAAAATGATAATTAACCACTTCTTTGATTGCTCCAGCTAAGTTATTTATTATCATTGACTTTTATTTGAATTCATAGTTTCTTAAAGCTAGCGGTTTCCCAGGAAACTGTGGAGTATGCACCCCTCTGGCAAGTAGTTTGGTTCTACTGATTCCTTTTGTACTCTGGGGTAATGGAGGGCTCCAACGTATTACTCGGAACTGCTGAATCAGCAAAGTGTATTTATATGAATAGTTAATAGTAAAGTGAATATGTATAAGGTCAGATAGGGAGTTCCATCAGTGTTTTTACTATTTAACGGAGGGGAAATCCTATTATTATAATGGATCATTAAATATTAATACTCACCTTTGAAAATGTAGAGAAATATAGTCTACTACTAAAGTGAATATTATATGGATATCCTAAATAGTATAAGCTTCATATATGACTTATCTCTTCCATATAATATAATTCGCTTGAATAAGATAAATTTGCCCAATAATTAGAATAATTAATAGTACTGAGATATAGAGTAGTCAATGATATTATAGGGTTTATATAATAATTAATTTATATTAGTTATTGATATTTAATTCCAAAATTAATTAGCAAATCTCCTAGTACAGATTTTTAACTACAAAAATGGACTCTCATGGTTATTATACCTAATTAATTCTGGTACCCTACTATTCACTATTGCGTATTTGGCTAGGCAATTATGTCCGTTTTACAGTCTCTTATCTTTGATCTCTCTGTGGTGGATAATTGTGTTCAAGTTGTTTGTATAATTATATATATATATATAGGTTGTCATTATGTTTATTGAGTGTTATATTAATAATTAGTCGACATCAAGGCTAAGGCTGATTGAACTATAATTCTATAAATCAGTCATTATATCATGTATTTTTATAACATTGAAGGGGAAAAATTTTTAGTTTATTGTAGTGGTGGTGACATGTTTGGTTTATATTAACATATGTCGGATGATATGATGTGATGATCGTCTCCTGCAACGATTAATGATTTTCATCAACTTTGGTTCTACTTCAGACGTTCGGTTAACAAGTAGAGTTTCATATGCCACTCGTGGCTAAAATTTGAGAGAAGAAGCATTGCTAATGAGAACCATTTGTAAGCCGTTTAAAGCAGGAGTAAGATATTCTGCGACAAAGAGTATCAGAATGGTTTTTCGGACTTAGGCCAGCAAAGGATTGTTGTCAGATGTCTTTCAAAAGTTAGAAAGAATAAACAATTAAATTTGGTAAGCAGTCAAGATTTGATCCCGGAACAGGAATTCTCTTTCAACCCTCTGATTGCTACACAAAAGAGTCGTCTCGAAGGAATACCTCTGAACAAGAGTACTCTCCCCGTCTTCTGCACCGTAATATGGCGGACCTTTGCCAGGAAGGAAAGGACCAACGACTACGAATTGGAGATATAGTCGTTAACCCTGGCAAAGACAAAGCACTCAGATTGCGTCTATGTTCTCTCGTCACTATACTTGCCTGTTCATACAAAGCTTAAACTTCATTGGACGAAGTTCTCTCCGCCAAAAACGAGCAAGTAAAGGACAGCTCTAACTCGATGGACATTGTCTCCAGGTTGGATATCCACACCCTCTGTCAACAGGGCCCTGCCAGGAAGAGTAGGTAAGAAGTGGCTGTTATACTCCTTTCTTGGTTGACAATACCAACCTTGAATGAGTATCATATAGGACGCGCCAACCCCAGCTATTACACAATTTTTATGTTTATCGCTTGGGTATGTTCGCGAAAAATCGTTATCATTTGAGTATCCCGCCATTAGCTCTTTTTTCAAGCCCTGATAAACTATAAAAGGCTGGAAGATGTCATAACATGTTTGCCAATACCACCCCTGTCTATATTTAATAGGAATAATCCTGTGAGAGATAGAGTTTGAGTCTTGACTATGTGAGTCATCGACTCGGAGCCAACTTCCCTACGCATTGTTTCAGCTATCCGAAGTCTGAGTATTAGGCTTTTTTACGTCTACTCTCTTGCCCTACGCCCATACGAAACATAAGCACCCATTTCGCCCATGAACTGTGAAAATCCGAAACAAGTCATCAACACATATCAAAAAGGACGAGTGACACTTAACATCAATCTGTTGTATGTCAGTGTAATGTGCCAAAGACATAGATTTTAACCAGCGCAAGACCTGGCCATACTTACTAACATATCTGTTCAGTTGGTATGCTCAGGGTGGTTGGAAGCTCAAGTATTGTTCTCGCAAATATTCGGCCAGAGTCTAATATTTCTTTTGCTCAGCTCTATAGTGAAATGTGGATAGGGGGAAGTTTTTTAAAGGAGGATCATTTCGAAGATTAAAGTTTCATAGAGGTTGTAATCTTGTATATTTGACAGTTCTACGTGTTAGAGCTTTGATATCCTAATCGGCCCTGCAACGGGCAAGAGCGATAGATCAGGGCCCAGAATCCCATCCATCATTAACTGGCCACAGAATGTCATGCAAGTCTGTTTTTGGAGAGCGAGAAGGCAGGCTTTTAGAGCGGAGATTAATCGAGGAGGGAAGAAACAAGCCATGGTAGCCTCGTCAAGTTGTCACAACGTTCCTGTCCTAAAATGAGATCGTACAGGTGTAAGTGGGATCTAAGACATTGCAAAAGAGAGTCAATGGCCATAAACAAGATATATCATCATTAAGCCACTCTGTCATTCCCGTCCCTGAAGCCACTCGAACAACAGGAGTTCAGACGCTATTGCCATAATATAGATGCAAATGAGAATGCACAACTTTAAACTTGCCCGCAATCCTTTCCGCCTTGCAAAATATGTTTTGACGTTATCTCCTCTACACCTTAACCAACTCATTTCCCAGACATTTACTCAATGGATTCAGCAATTTTTTGTAACCCTCAGATTCACTCTATGAGCGACTGCAGCCAAAGATGATCTCCAAGAACTCCAACAGCAGTGATTCCGTTCAAAGTCAACTCTAGATTCTGGCTAGGTGCCGAGAAAATTGATTATCCGTTTTTCCAACACAAAAGGGATCGTCTTCCAAGTTTCATCGTTCCTATTCTCTTCAAATTACCATTCGTGTAATAGTGTGAAGTTTGATTTCGATACTACTGGTAATCCTAATCGAGACCAAGGACACAGAAAAGTTTGGTGATATTTGCTTGAGAAATTTAGCGGGCGTGGTGATATCCTGCTGATGTGCCTTTGAGCCAATACCATGATCCTCGACAATCTGATTTCCCTTGGCTAGCTCCATGTATAAGCAAGAATAACTATTCACTACTCTCCCCTACGCATATAAAAAAAACAATAAGGATAATTATGTAAACTTTCAATGTAATTTTATAGTATAGTACTGTAGATTCATAATTTCTTACCTTCCATACTTAATATTATATTATAAATATATATACTATATATATTAATATATTAATATATATATATATATATATTTTATATATATATATATAATGATATATATAATATTATTTAATAATATTAGTAAATTATATATATATATATATTAATATATATTATTATATGATAGTAAATATATAATATATTAATATATATTAATATGTAATGGGGTTGCAAAATCTCAAAGTATGAAACTAATCCACACAATGCAACTTTTGCAGCTTTGAGAATATACAAACTTTTTCTGATTAGGAACTCAATAAAAGCTGTAATATTCACTTCTCTTATGCCTATTGTGGAGTATTAATAGGCTATTCTACTTTGATTTCCTAATACCATTCATTAATTATAATTTTATATTAAAGTATAAATTATTTGTATATATAGTGAAGCTCATTATAGGGCCTTATAGGGGCGTAAAATGTGTAAGGTTTTATTAGAGTATTTATCATAAAAAGTAGGTCACGCATAAACTCTGGTGAAAAGTTTGGGAAAACACTTCTAAAGACTATAATAAATATATATATTAGTTAAATAAAAATAATATGTCATTCTACGAAGATGTTTTCAACTTAATGTGGTACTAAGATTTATAATAAACAATGCATTTATCCAAATGGGACCACAATACTATATTAAAGGGCCTAGGCATCCTTTATTATCTATTCCTTATTTTATTATAATGATTCCTTAATTCATCCGATTTTAGGTATTCCGTACTTCAGTTATTAAGTTGGCAGATAGAAATTTATGTTAATAAATCTATTGTATAAATGGTACAGTTTTTAACTCATGAATAAGCAGTTGTTTTATACCAGCCGCGTTTTGCTATTATGTCAATCCAGTATGCAATGAACGATTTTTTCACTCATACATCGAATACGTAATATTAAATATCTCTTTTGTAGCACTCCCTTTTTGGCAGATATCGTAATATCTAATATAATTTATTTTATATTACTTAATAAATGTATCTTTAACATATAATATATGAAATATTTTAATATAATATACTAGTATAAATACTAATTATATTGATAATAATAATAATAATCTATATTTATTTAAGCTACATATCATATATATGGTATTTTTAAGCTATTAATTAAATAACAATGAATATAATATAAAGTAATATATACTTCATACTAAATGGTTTTTAAATACTCTAATAATATAAACAATTAGAAAACCACAATGAAACATTGTGTAAATTGATTGAAATTAATAATTCTGAGTTATTATAATTTATCCCACCCCACCGAAATAAAACTAAAAAAATATTACATTAATAACCACGATACGATAGTACTTATCGAGAATAGTAAACTAACCGCTTACTTCCCTCATTCAGGCTTGTAAAGTGAGGAGTAGGCGTCATTTGTCTCTCTCGAATAAGTTTCTAGTATCGTGGCTTTTTTGTTTAATTTTTATTTGTTTTATACTTCTCTGCTGAGATTTAGATCGCTCAACAATTATAATTATAATAATGGAAAAATTCGCCCCCTATGAGTGTGAGGCATAGGGTGATATATAAATATGAGAATGACTATTATGTGATTATATATTAATATAATTATTACTGAAGGATTTTAGATTTAACGTTTGATCATTCGTTATTCTTTAATTATTAATAATTTATAATATGTGTCTTTATAATTATTGACGACAGTTATTTTTTATTAGTAATTTAATAATATTATTTAAAATAGTATTTATATTATTAACTATATTATTCCTAATAATAATATACATAATTAATTATATTATTAATTATTTTTATATTAATAATTCCTAATTTTTTATACATATATATATATATATAATATTTAAATATATTAATATATATTAATAATATATATTATAATATATATTAATTATTAATTTATAAATATAGTATATATTAATAAATATAAATATTATATATATTATTATATATATATTTATATATTTTTAAGATTATATATATATATTATATAATATAATATATATTATTATATATATATTATCTATATTTAAGTTATATATATATATAGCTTAATTAATATATAGTATAATATTTATATATTTAATATTATAAATTAGTTTGAATAACCTACCCATAATAAAAAATCTCTGTTCCTTCCTTCATGACATAATATTCCTATTCGTTAAATTTATAAAATGTAAATAAAAAGATAACTATTATATTATGGTTTTATTATTTCATTATTTTCGTTAATATAGTATCATATATATATATTAATATTATAATTATATATATTTAATTATTATATTAATTATCTATATATAATATATAATATATAATTATTATATAATATTAATATTATTATATAATATATTAAATTAATAATATATATATATATATATAATTATAATATATAATATTAGTATTATATAATTAATAATTAATATAAATATTTATATATATTAATGGTGATTAATCTGGGTTGACTGTTCTTATTTGTGTGTATAGAGTGTGTGTGTAGTGTTGATTGTAAGTGTGAAAGTTATGATGTATATAGTGGTTGATTGATGTTAGTGGTACTGGAGTTTTATAATGATATATATATATATATATTAAGTGCAGAAATCAAAATTAATAAAAAAATTCGGCATGAATTATTTTTATACAAGGTTGAGGATTTTTTTTTTTTATATACCAATTCAAATTTTTATTTTTTTTTTTCATTTTTTATTTCATAGTCATCTTTTTTAAAGCTAATGGATATTGTATTGAAATTCATTGTTTTTTTTGCAAAATTAAGAATATATATATTTTGTTTAGGTAAATATATAAATTAGTACTATATTTCTGAGTTAATTTCTCATAAATCCGTTTATTTTAATAATGTTATATTATTATTTTAAAAGGAATAATCCATGGATTATGCGAATTATAAAATTAGTCTAAGAATCCTTAACTCTCCTTGACTAATTTAAGTG
>JABUQX010081265.1:27500-55699 GCA_015478945.1 Trachelipus rathkii | reverse complement strand
AGTATTAGGTTCCCCTTGCATTTTTCTCAAAAAAAAACTCCAATATTTAAAACATTTTAGCGACTAATTAAGGGGAATAAAGAAATTGAGATTTAACTTACAATTACATGCTTAAACATCTTTATTGTAGACGTGCTATATTAAAATAATTCTAAATAAGTTACCAAACCCGTAGGTAACAAACCTTACATCCCCAAGGGTACCGTTACAAGTTCTTGTGTTTCTTATCAAAATTTTCCGGTCCTTTCGTCCAGATATGTGCCCCCCTCCCATCTCTCTTACAAGGGAGATGCTTTAAAAAAAACCAAAATTAAATTTAAATCCCAAACCACAGTACGTACCAAGTTATATAGCTACAATTCTGCGTTTTAAAAAATATTCCGAAAGAATTCCATGATTTTTAGATTTGTTGCTTGTATAGAGAGAGATCAAAATCCAATCAAGTCAACACTTCTCGCCTCCGCTTCCTTTAACTGATGCATTCTAATTATCTACTAGTAATTTGACATCTTTTATACCTGCAGATTTTTTACTCACATTCTTCAACATATTCTCACCCTACCCGTGTACCTCCCTTCCTTATCTCACCATAAACAACTTCATCCCCAAAATATAATATAGCTTATTCCTTCTTGCCACCATCTCTAACAACCTACACACTCTTTCACTAACACTCTCATCTATTTACTGTTAATATTGTGCCAGTTTTTCGAAGTGTTCTTATCGCAACACACTCACTCAATCATGGTGTCATCAGTTTAAAAATAAGCACAACATCCCTATTCAAAATTATCACTAAGACACAGATTCCCCTATATTCTCATTCTTAACTTTCGCGCTTCCTTCCAGAAGAGCTATCCTATTTCCTTGATAAATATGTCACTCAGTCAATTCTCCCAAACCTCCTCCAACAACTTGAGTTCATTTCACCTTCTGGTTTCTCCTACGATTTACATCTGCAAAATTGAGGTATGTTCTTTATTCATCTTTCTGAATATTTATTTCCATCCATCTTTTCTTTTGAAACTTTCATCATTTGCTATTAGTACATTCAACCACGCTTCTTTTTTACCATATATATATATATTACAATCAGAGTAAGTTTAAATAAATATATAAATATATAAAATATATATATATTATATAATATATTATAATATAGTATATATAGTTAAGGCATTTATACTATTATATATTTAAAATATTCTAAATTTTCCTAATAATATAAATAATACTCATCCTATATATTATATTTTTATTATATATTATATAATATATAATATCAACTCATACCTTTCTTTTTTATTTTTTCATTTTTTATATTTTCTAGAAGATATTCATCGAGCGATAACCACACTCTTCATAACACTCATCATTTCCATAATATCGTACGCAAAATGCAATAGCCGATGATAGGAATTTGACAAGGGTACAACTGACTCACGCACCGCACCGCACATTTCGTTTGTTCTTTCCTTCACCGCACCCACCGCACCGCCACACTATGCCGCTGAAAAATTTGATGGCGACCGCACCGCACCGCACCAAAATGAGAGTACCAAGCACCGCAACGCATGCACCGCACCCTGTGCGTCAGCCAACCCTAAGCATTTTATATGAAATGATGAAGAGTCTACCCGTACGCCCACCGCTTTCCAATTTACTCTTAGGAACAGCAGGGTAGGAAGCCTCCTATTGAAATCATGAATTTTAATTATTATAATTTTAATATACCAAGTAAGTAATTCGTTTAAATTTATTTTAGTAATTACTGTTTTTTTTACACTGTGATATTTCTTTATAATATTATATTATCCTTGTTATTATTATAAACTTTTAAAAGAAATAGTTGTTATAGAATAAGACTAAAATAAATATTGATTCTCCCAAACGCGCTCGACGTATACAAGCGTACCTTACCCTTGCCTACCCTATGTATACGCCCCTGAAGTTAACTAAAGATATATATATATTTATATACATAATATTACTTTAGTATTCTCTTTATTCATAATAATGTGTATACCGAGTTTAACTTCTATCATTCTTTAATAAATACTTTATAAATACTTTCTATGTAATTTATATATATGTTATATAATTTTAAAAATATAATAGTACCGGTATATATATATTATTATATATATCCATATATACAGTGCCTAAGATCAAGAATCACTCTTGTAGGCTGGCCTCCGTACATACTCGGGCTAAATTTGAGACAGATAAAAACCCAAGTTTCTATTTAATATTACTTGAGAGTTAAATATAAAAAATTAACCATTATAAGTATTAATAATTGATCGAATTTACTTTCTCACCAAAACGTTACGCCCGACCAATCTGAAGGGTTACACACTAATTTACTGTTGGTGTGACGCGTCGCATTGTAGGTCTACCCGAACGATTTAGGTGTTATCTCTCAATTTAAATGCGTGTCGTACATGTGTGTACGCTTACGTCATATACGGAAAACGTGGGGTAATACCGGCTTTACCTATGCCAAATCATACGATTTGATTTCCTTCATGTACAGTGCTTTGGTCATTCGCATTACGAAGAAGGTTTCACTAACTCTATCCGAAGTTAACCGACATGATAATGCGGAACTTTTAACGTGCAACATGCGAAAGAACGAAGAGCAGCACTCTCCAATTGTACTAGTAGCTGAACGGTATTCACACAGAAATCACCCCCACTCACACATATGTTTGCTCGCTCCTTTTTTACAAACTCAGCGCACTTCGATGCATATATGGAGACATCCTTGTTCCTCCGCTGGTGCATTGCCTGGAAGATACGACTGTTTTTAACGTAATACGAAGACTCCTGCGTTTGAAAAAGAGGTGGGGCTTGAGAGAGTCGCCAACGATCCGCCACATCGACTAGCACATACGCGCCACCATGGCCCAATGCTACACCTTTCAAGTTCCCATCTCTTTCTACGATTTTTATGTCTCGTCCTTTGACAAGATAAACAACAAATTGATTGAAACCACTTTTTATAATGAGTGCTAAGACAAATTCATAGATGTTGCAAGAATTCTTTTCTCTGAACAGTTATTCTAACCATATTAGAATCTTATCCGCCATTGTGTTTGGAGTACTGTTAACCTATCTGTGAGGGTTGGGGTTCAGTTTCACCCATCATTTGGATTAGGTTGAACCCAAGGTTAATAGACAAACAAACTGTCCAGCCAACAAATGAGACAGAGGAGCAATCCGCACGCAATGTTCCATCAGAGTCTCACGGTTCCGTATTTTTTTACACGTTCAACATACATTGGTTTCCGGTGGAAAATTCTTGAAAAAAGGATTATCATCTGCTAATGGGTACCATTATTTCCTTGTCAATCAATTTCCACACCGTTTGCGAATTTTTGGACCTGAGTACCGTGCCAAGCTACTCGCAGCGAACACGCTCTCCGCAGCCTCATGGACGACATACCCCTTGCGACCCGCAGAGACATGTGGTTCCAACATGATGGCCCTCGACCAGCGTCACTTCAGCACCTCTCAATTACATGGGCGCATGGTCTGAACAGAGTTCCATATAACAAAACCGACTAAAAATAGGATAGGGAGCAGGGGGGGACCTGTGTGCGTGGCCTGCAAGCATCCACCCGACCATCACGTCCCAACGATTAGATTATATTTTTGCATTTCTGGAGGCATGTGAAGACGTGCTTTTGTGCACATTAACCTCAGGTCAACATCAAGAGAGGAATGATCAGCGAATATTTAACTGCGTTCTTGATCAAATCAGAGCACGAGTGAGGAGCGGTGTTCCGATAGGCTTTCGACATGGTCGAAATAAGCGCACTGCATTATGATATCTGTATACGAAATAATGTAATCAGTTAAAGGGAGATACATATTGAACATTCTCTCCGCTACTTTTTACCTCCTCCCCAGATAAATGTACTTTACATAAACAAAAGCTAAACCCTGAGGTTGGCTTAATTTACAAATACCTCGCTGTCAAAACACAATTACCGTTGTTGTGGATCAACAATATTCTTTATTTTTTTATCAATCTATAATCTTTCGGTAGCTGACACAGATTGTATCGCTCATGCATATACTCATACCATCACATATTTAGCATATCCCAAAATCTTCCGCGTTTATGATTAAATCGACTTAGAATGACGCGATCAAAAACAACATCACGTTTTGGATGTTCTTACTCTTAATAACAATTAAGATCCCGGTATACTTTTGATAACAATGTGTTGATAGCATTCCATCTTCCTCTCAATTGTGATATACAATTCAGTGATGCTACGGTATTGTTCTGTCCTCTTTCATAATCAGCCCCTACCGAGATTGTGTCCGCAGAGGTTTCAATCACCCTGTTATTGATAGTAATGCTTTATAAAACAAAATTGTAATAGTGAAAATTTAATTTCATATAAATCATGTAATAAATATATATATATCAGTACCTATAAGTTATATATTATATTATAATAATAAATAATATAATATATATATATAATATTAGTAATATATAATATTAAAGTAAATATAATAATAATAGATAATATATTATTATATATATATATATATATATATATATATATATATATCATAGACTGCGTAATAGGCACATTCATATATATACGATATAAAAATTATATATTATATTAATATATATTATATAAAATATATTATTATATATACATATATAATAATATATATATATATATATATAATATATATATATATATATATATATATATATATATACTGTACTAACCACAGTTGATTTTACAAACAAATAAAGACCATTAAAGGGAATATTAAAAAGAAAGTGACTCCTCCGGGATTCGAAACCGCGACATGTGCGAAACATGAAGGAAATAATACGCCTGTTGATAGTCTCAATGTGGCTCATGCGACTGTTAAAAGTTCCGTTTGAAGTGATAGTTTTATTTGGGGTTTCGTTCGCGTGGACCGAATAGTTATGACGATGGTTTCTATTCTTGTTCGCCAACATACTATCGGGTTGCGTATACCCGCGGAGACACGATTCTTTATTTTACCGTAAACTTTATTTTGATATAATAATATAAATAATATAAATATATAATATATATTATTATATAATATATATATTATATAAATATAGATATATATCATATATATATTATATATTATAAATATATATATATATATTATATATATAATAATATAATATATTAATATATAATATATATATATATATATAATATATATAATATATATACATATATATATATAAAATAAATGTGTATATATAATAGATATATAAATAATTATAATATATATATATATATTATATATTAAAGTAGCATTACAATATTATTATTATGTATACACGACTTCCGTGCAATTGTCTTTTATGGCTAATTTTTTTGGAGGGTAAACTGAACTCCTTTCACGTATTTAAGATTTACTAATTTATTTTCATATTTTTATATTTTTTTTAATACATCGAAAACTTTAGAAGTATTTTTTGATTTTAATAATTTTTTGTTGAAGAAATAATGAGAAAGGTCCTCTGTGAATATTTCCTTCTTTTCCAAACCACCTTCTGTTCGCTTGAACCTCAATCATTGCCATCATATTCTGTATGTTTGTCCCCACTGTTATTTCGTATTTTTTCTACTACTACTATAAAACTGGCTGACACATCCCGTCGGATATGCAATTCCTCTGCTTTGCCCCTATGGGCAGAGGGACTAATTGCTGTGTCATTAAGATTTGAGGACTTGCAGGACATGAGGATTATCTATAATTTTAAATAGATCTCACCCTCTATATATATTATTCTCCCCCTCTTTGCTTGTGAAAAGGGCCTGCGTTTGCAAGAGTGATATTAGAGGAGTTAAAATAAATGGGAGCCAATCGTGTAAGATATAATAAAAATATATACAAAGAGTAGTCAAGTTTGAAAACTTTTATTTTCACATAGCCACTACAATTATTGTGAAATTCACAACTTTCAATGCATTTTATTTTACTGTGAAATGATTACAATTGGATTTAATGTCTCACGAAAAAATTTAAACCTTCAAATGTTTCAACAATGAATGAAAATCAAACATCTTTTCATTTTAGCGGGTCCATAAAAATTATATTTGAAACTGTAATGGAAACATTATTCTTCGTGGCTTTAGTTATGTTTTGGAAAACAAATTTGGTGGTCTATTTCATTGAAATAGGACTATCTTTGTACCTAAATATATGAGATAAAATGAATGTAAAACCCAATCAAAGCTGAAAATGTACTATCCTCTAATGACAAAAATAATTTTTTAAAATCTATTAATAAAGTATTTTGAGCACAATTCGTACAGCATTACATTACAATACCAAATGCTAAAGGATGTATTGTTGCTATCTGCTGAAATTATGAATTTTTAAAATGTGAATATTTTTTAGTAATTTTAGTACAATCTGTACAACATTACAGTTCAATACCAAGTGCTAAAGGACGTAGGGCGTTGTTATCTTCTGAAATATTGAAATGTTAAAACATGCTAATGTTTTCTAGTTCTTTTAGTGCAATTTGTACATCACTACAGCCCATAACAAGTCCGAAAAGGTAAACAATATTCTCTGCTAAAATTATTAATTACACAAAAACATAAAAACTTTACTGCAAACTAGTAGATAAGACAATCAATAAAAAGAGTATCAAATATGGCTATACGTTCTATACTACGAATAGTTATATTAAGATCTAATCCTTAACTATTAAAGCTAAATATTGAAGTATAAAATCAATCAATAAGTGAAAAGTAAATTATTAAGGGACTAAATGATAAAAAAAAAATATTTTCACCGTACCGTATACGAAAATTAGTAGAATTGAAGAAATAAATTAATAAAGTCACAAGTTCGGTTACTACTACTACTACTACTAACTACTAACTACTAACTACTAAGTGTTAAGGATTGACCGAACACCGGAATTTTCCTGACCGCACCGGCACACTGGAGCTGTGGACCGCATAGCACCCCACCCGGTGCAGCGGCCAACCCTAGTGAAGAAACTATTCGAAGAGGTATTTCCTTCCTTCCAGCAGCGGATGTTCTATGGATTTCTTTGCCATCGTCTGTTTTTCCTTTTGCATTTAACCTCCCCCACTCCCTCCCCTGCCCCTGTGCCAATCTGAGAAGTTTTGGCATTAGTCTTGAGCTTGGGATGAGTTCTATTTTTACTTCCCTTTTAAAAACTCCCACCTTGAAAAGGGCGTTGCCCATGAAGGGTTGCAAAAGTGTAAAGAAATTCAGCTTTCAAGTTCTTGAATAGGTAAATTTTTTTTTAATACAAAAAAAAATTATCCGGAAATAAGAAATAATTGAAGTTAACTAAAATTGAGACTACGTGAAGAATTTTCAAAAAATCATAATAACTTCGGATCATAAAATGAAAATGCGCTCTGAAAAACAAAGCTACGACTTCGATTATGATGTTGATGTGAAGGGTGAGCTTAGAGAAGAAGGGATTTAGATACCGCAGATATTTATAATGCTAATGCTTCTGATAAAACAAAAGTACCTCAAAACTAATAACGCATAAAAGGGGCCCGGAGTCTCCGACATAGAAAAACCCAAAATACCTCAAAACTAATAACGCATAAAAGGGGCTCGGAGTCTCCGACATTATTCCTTTTTAAAGTAGAGAAATTTATCAAAGTGGATCGTTACGATTTCTATTTTATTTTTAATTAAATTTTGTTAAATACTATCATTGATAAAGTACAGTTCATCGGGTAGAATTTACCTTTACACAAAACATCGAAAATTTTATATCCATTTACAAAATGAATGTACCCTTAAGCTCTTGTCACTAGCGAGAGTGCAGCACCTTTTTTTCCCAAGTGTGATGATTTCAGTGATACTATTTGAATTATTCAAAAGGGTAAGGAGAATTGGGATGTCGACAAAATTTAACCTTTTTTCATGCACCTCGGAGGAATGATTTAATAGAAATGGTATATTTTACATTATTAGAATCTCTTTGCTCTATTTTATCTGAAGAAACTTCTGGAAAAAAATAAAAAGGGGTGGATCTCTTTTCCAATTTGTGCAGTTGTGTTACAAAGACGATGGGTTTCTTCCTCTAAATGAAATAACTATGGCTGATGAAATCTTTGGTCAAACTCTTGCCATAAGAGTAGAATTAACCAAGTATCAGTATTTTTCCTTCCTACTTTCAATTCATCCTCTGCAGAGAATATTATTTTTTTGTTTGGTCTGCATGTCCCCAGATTTTTCTTATGTCCTCAGATTTCTTAGGTATAAACCCGAAGGTATTTTTTTAAAGAATCACTACTGGGATCAAAATTTGTGTTGGTCAGGAATCATCAGCAGTATGAATGAGACAAAATAGTTCTCAAATATCATTGAACTTACACAGCTGTAAATATCAGAAGAATAAAATTTAAGTTAAGAAAAAGAGTCAGGAATGGTTATAATGTGTGTGCCATATTTTGCGGTATCAGCAAATTGCGAAAGCAATTATTGTGATAATGATTCTGGATATGAAACGAAATAACGATTTCTACAGTATAATAGGAGATAAAATCGTCGTAAGAGGATAAATTGGGGGTTATGAGCCAATAAAATATAATAAGCTGTTTTTATGATATAATAAGTGTTAGAGATAATGCTATCACTTATTTATAGTCCAAAAAATGTTTAGATTATATGTTTCAACTTCCATTATCATCATTTTTTCTTCTTTCAACTATTTAGGTTACAGATGAACAACAAATTGAATTTAAACAAAGTCATTGTAAAGATATTAAAAGTAAGTTTCAATTCTCTTTCTAGGGAGGAGAACATCACGAGCTCTCATAGTGAATGGTTCATTTTCCTTGGACTTGTGATGGCCTGAAGGGTAGTATACCTTTCATACATATACTCTTCGTTGGCAATGTCCGTTCCCAGAGAGCATCACCTATAAAAATGCCGTCCAAGAAATGACGTTGCTTTATAATGCCTCTGTATTAAACTCTATAATTCCTCTGATGATTAGTACCTCTGTACCTTTTGTCACTACATACTTTAGACTTGCATTCTATAATGCATCTGGCCATTATACTGTCGAAAAAGGAGACAATCTGCTACTTCATCTCTCTTTAGACTTCACAAATTTGTCTCTGAACTTCAACTCTATCATGACACATCAATCCGCGCTTTTAAATAATACATACATTCTCCAATTTTATTAAAAAGATAAGTTAATCCTACTAGATATCAACACTTGACCATCAGTATAATGCCTCTGTATTAAACTCTATAATTCCTCTGTATTAGACTCTATAATGCCTCTAAATTATTTAGATATTTAATATAATTAATAATTTATGTATATAATGTGATAATAATTTAATATGTGAAGGTGAGAAATAATAAAAGCGTTAATTAGAAGTTAAAATTTTTATTTAAAACAAGTTTTCCTACAAACTAATGAAATATTTGGTATTATACTAATTAAAATAATAACAATATATTGTAAAATTTCATAATTATATAAATAAAAATATACTATATAATATATTAATATAATATATAAACCAATTTTAAAAATGTCCTATATGATATATATATATAGTAGAGAGAGAGAGAGAGAGTGAGAGAGAGAGAAAGAAGAGAGAGAGAGAGAAAACAGAATATATTTTACATTTAATTAAACTGAGATTGCTAGTTCGATGGTAAGTTAGTTAGGCACATGGTAATTTTATTTTAAATTTAAATTGTTAGGGAGTGCCATAGGTTCCATAGTGTTTCATTGTTTTAATTACTTTATGTTGGTTTTAACAATATAATCCTTAATTACTAAATGGTTTAATGCTTATTAAATAATCAATTTTATATAACAACATCAACTTATTTAAGATACTATTGTTAAAATCTTTTCATATGATGTGTCTATTTATTAGATATATTAACATGAAAGCGAAAAGAAATATTTTTGACTGTTTTAGTTCAGGTATGAAAACACATCATTGTTTTTCAATAATGGTTAGACTATTCTTTAATATTAAACCTTATTCGTTAGATATAATTCTTTTTTCAAATATTTTTAATATGAATTTAGAAATACCAATCCGTAACTTTTAAATTTATTTTTCTTCGAGAATATGTTTGAGAGGAAAGTTTTAGTGACTAAACTTTCGGAAATAGTTTAACGTGTTTATACCTTTTTCTTCTCTATATATTTTGTGGTATTTATTTATTTTTGTCATTCATCTGTGATAGAAATGGTCGAATTTGGTTAAGCAAGGTAGTGTACTTTACCAAATTTACAGCGCTACATGTAGAGTTCTTCTAGGAGTTAACAGATACATAATTTCAGACCCTCCTGGTTTTATGGTTTTGTATGTATTAAAAATATTTTTCAGTCTTCGATTATATGTAATAAAATCTCAAGTATTACTCGCCCTCCCTCGAGTAGGGGCTCATGCCCACAATGCTAAGTGCGAACATAGTATATTATAAATAGCTGCTAAACAAAGAATGTTATTTCCATATATAAAGGTGACATTATATGGATGAATCTATAAAGTGTTGTCTGCCATAGAAGTTTAATTTATATATACATTGAGAGAGAAACTCTTTGAGAAGTCTATACACAAAACAAAAAGAATTATAAGACACCTTAAAAAACTATTAACTAAAATTATCGACAATTTCAAAATTAATTATTGTATAAAATTGCATATAATATAGAATAAACACATAATTTATATAATAATTATTTACTTATACAAATGCAAAAATTTCTACCCTTAAAAAACTTCAATTTTAAGAATATTTTATCACAAATAAATATAAATTTTCAAGATTGTTTAGAAAAATTAGGATAAATTATACGTACTTTATAGAAGTTCTAAATTTTATACGTTAATTTTAGGAAATTACGAAATTATTATTTAAAAGTGTAATATTAGAAGTTAAATTTTTTTATTAATAAACAATCTGGATATATTATATTATTAAATATATGTATAATATTATTATATATATATTATATATATATATATTTATAAAATATAGTCAATCGTATATACTATATATATATATAGATATATATATATATAATATTATATATTATATATAATAAACTATAGGTGATTGATACTAATATATATATATATAAATATATATTATATATAGATATATATATATATATATATAGTATATATATATATATATTATAATATATATATACTATAGTATATATATATATATAATATAGTATATATATAGGTACTAATTGTAGTATATATTATATATATAAACATACACAAGTTGGAAAGTGACAAAAAGAACTTGTTTGTAAACATCATATCTAGTGCATTAAGCAATCTGATAAAAGCCGATGGAAGAATGATGTACTTACACCACAGGTATAAATATTATATATATATTATATTATATATACATTATATATATATTATATAATATATATATAATAGTATATATGTATATTTTCTACAAACATATATATATATATAATGAAATATTTATATATATTTAAATGCCGATAGCTAAAACGAGAATAATAATAGGAAGTTGACCGAAACGAGGAACAAAATATGGGGGAAAAAGAAATAGCAATTAATAATATTATAAATTCAGAAAGTACAAAAATATATCATTCCCTAAGGACAATTCTTCGTAAGATCAGATTAGAGGCCACAGGAAGATATTTGTGTTTAAACGATCGAGCTGCCTAAAACTATTAAATTATTGGGAGTAATCCAGAGGGACCAATATGTGTATGCGGTGATATACACCATTGAATCTCCATTTTCAATATATCTAATATCCACCAGAGTACATACATGACACCCAATCACACATATATATTATTTTTTTTTATATCTTTTCCTGTGTCGGTGATTGTTGGATCAAAAGGTCCTACATGTCATACTCTATCATGAGTCTCGAATCGTGTCTTTAATATAAACCAGTACCTTACCTTGACTCGCCGATACTAACCGATAGCCATCGGTTATAAAGTTTTTAGCCCAGTTAAAACTACATAGGTATAAGAATGACCGAAATTAGTAAACAGAAGCAAAAATAATATGTATCCATAAGAATTGGTCATCATGAAGAATTTAGTAGAAAAATGCAATACCATGTGATAGAATTAAGACTATGAGTGCTATTTAAGAGTTCTATCTAAATTATATGTATAATATGTTTTGAAAATATATAAAATATATATTTAAGAAAAAAACAGGGTAATTTTAGAAGTTAATATTTTTTATTATTATATTATTTTAACATATGTAATTAATAAACTAAACAGGTTTTCACAAATAATGAATATTTGGAAAATAATATATATATAAAAAAATACATAATATTGATAAATTTTATTCATTTAAAAAATAACGTCAATTTAGTACACGTAAAACTTTATTAATAAATTCGATTTTCTGCTTTTGTTGGAAATTGGTAATATTTCAATGTAAAAACCGGGTTTTATTATAACCTAACCTATAACCTAAACTTAACCTATATAACCTAACCCTAACCTAAAACTAACCTAACCTTAACCTAAATACCTATAACCTAATCATATACCTATAATATACTCTTTAAACCTATAAACCTAATACCTAACCTAATAATAACCTATAATAAAATAAACACTAATAATATCCTAACTTAAACTAAATTAAACCTATACTTATAAACCACTGAATCAACATATTATATACCTATTATTATAACCTAACCTAACTCAAAAATAATAGTAATAAATATATATAAAAAATATTTGGTATATATTATAAATAAAAACAAATGTTATAGTAAATATTTCCACATATAAAAAAAAGGTTATATTTTAATCCTCTCTCCATATATATATAAAATATAATAAATATATATATAATATATATATAATAATATATAAATAAATACTAATAATAAATTGCGATTTCCTGCTTTCTAGGTAAATATATATATTATTGCATTATTTTATCAAAACTCATTATATTTATAATTTAAATTCTAAAAATGACGGCTATATCAATATTTACCAAATTACTTTACTACATAGTTTTAGTATGTTCTCCCTCTAAGTTAAAGCATTTATGTCATAATCTCAATAATTTACTAATTTCTTTTTGACAAATTTCGTGTAACTTTTTTTTCTACTATACTCGCCATTCCCTGGAGACATGTGAGAAATCTTGTGATATTTCTTCCATGCTTTCGCTGAATGCGGAGGGAATAGTTTATTATTGGCGTTAACTCTTTTCACTATAAGCCTCCATCTTAATAATCTCTAGAATCTAACTCCCCTTTTTGTAATAGTCGTATTTTTCACGTTTTTTGTTCTGTACAAGTCAATATTCTTTCCATCTATATACTTGTAGCCATTCATACTACGCCTTCATTTGTATTGGCCTTCAGCCATTTTAAGGGATTATAATATTGGGATATGTCTGTATTTATATGTGTAACGGTATGCCATATCGAAAGGTTTTATATATATATACATATATAATATATATATATATTACATATATATATAATAATATATATATATAATATATATATATATAATATTATATATATAATATAATATATATATATATATCAATAATATATTAAATAATATTATTAATATATATATAATATATATATATAATATATTATATATATAATATATATTTATATATTATTATATATTATATATAATATATATATATAATAATACTTTAACTATATTATATATATATATATATAATATATATATTATATATTATATATATATATATAGTTAGTTAGTTTAAGTTTAAGTTATAGTTTAAGTTTAACTTTCTTTAGGTATATTAAGTTAGTTAGTTATGTTTAGTTACAATTAAGTTTTGATTAGTTAGTATAGTTTATAGTATAGTAGTTAGTTAGTTTAGTTAGTTATAGTTAGATTATATAAGTACTGATATCTTAGTTTAGTATTATGATTTATAATGATATTATAATAGTTAGTTTAGTCACCTAGTTATGAATAGTTAGTTTAGTTATAAGTTAGTATAAGTTAGTAGTTAGTAATAGATAGATAGTTAATAATAATAATAAATAGATAGATAGATAAGATAGATAGATATAATATAAGTATTTAAGATAGATATAGTAAAGATAGGATAGATAGATATAGATAGATTGATATATAATATAATAATGAATATTGAATAGTAATTATAAAATAATAGATATAGATAGATATATATATAGTATAGATAGTAATATATTGATAGTATATAGTTAGATAGATAGATAGATAGATTGAATTATATTATAGTATAATATTAATATTTACTATTGATTATGTAATTGAGTAATAGATAGTTAATAGATAGTAATATATGAATATATATAGTAATGTAGTGAATAAGATATAGTAATAGATAGAGATAGAAGAGGATAGATATAAGGTGGATAGATAGATAGAGATATGAGTAGAGAGTAAGAGAGATATAAGAGATGAGAGACGGATAGAAAGATTAGAGAGATAGAGAGATTAGAGAGAGAGAGAGATAATAAAACTGTGTTATGACCTTTTATAGTTCATTTCAACTAATTAAAGTTATTCTATTTAAAAAATTACATATTATATTATTAATTTTTCAAAAACAGTGGACAATTTCTTAGTGAGTATCCTATATAGAGTATTATCTTATATAAATTCTACTATATTATAAATTTTACTTTATTAAATTATATGCATATTGTGAATTATACTTATGAGTAAACCTATTAGTAGTAATAAACATGTATAATATATATATATGCTACTATATGATTTATTACCTTTAGTATATAAATTACCTATCAGTAATTGTCTGGTAAATATTACCCATACAGATTATACTTATAATAAATCCTATATATATATATATTGCATTCTATAGTTCTGACTCTAATGGCTTCGGGTGTATATTGTAGAGTATATTTATAGTGCGCTAATTACTAAAATAATCGATTTTTATTTTATATTTTTAAAACTTAAATACAAGCTAGCTTTCGTCATTGTGGAATGACCTTCTATTGCCTTATAAGTACCGAACAGTATCCAATAATGCCTAACAATTTACTCAAATATTATTTAATATATTTTATAAAAATTTTTAAAATATTCTCGTAAATAGAGCATGTTATTAAGTAGAGAAACTTGATTTACATTTTACTCTGAAGTCGCGAAATATAATAAATCTCACACGTATATTATCCTCGGACACGCATAGGAATTTTACAATCACCTAATATAATATCTTTATTACGTATCGAGAGAGAGAATATGTAAGGTATGTATAATAATATATTGATGAGGAGTAGGTTAGATTTTTTATGTATGTTATTACTAAAAACTTATCATAACCCCTAAATACCATTAATGAGTCTATAAAAATCCGAATTATTATATATAATGAGAAAAAAAAATCAAACCTAATACCAATCAGTATATATATATATAGAAAATAAATAATATATTTATAGATATTATAATGAGAGAGTATTTGGCGGTTCAGCGGTTTTTTAGTCCACTTACATGGGGACGAAAAATTATTATTAAAACATGTATCAATTATAGTATTCGCGTAAATAATAATTAGGACGATAATATTTTACGTTAGATTAGGTTAGGCAATATCTCCTTTAATATTTATAATAAATAAGCATAAATCCGTAACTACGAATTTATACGTATAATAAATTCTTTACCTAAAATATTCTGTATATAAACCCTATTTAGATTTTTTTTATTTTTTATACAGAATTGTCAACTACTCTACATGGCAGACTCACCTTTTTTATAGAGGGGTGAACAAAATATATAAATAGCTTAATAAAAATTAATATATAATATAAATATCTAAGAATATTTTCAGTTACTTTTGGTACTTCCATTATCTTTCTTCTATCTTATATCTTCTAAGGTTTCATCTTTTTCTTTTTTACATCCTATAATCATCGCTAAAGAATCTGAATATAATAAACTGAATTATATGCATAACTATTCATTTTAGCACAGATCGTCAATTTTCAGACAAGTATTTAAATAAGTTAGTGATACCTCATAGGATGTACATCTTGATGTTACCTTCACGTTCGTCGACCACTCCGTAGATTTGTTATATTTATATATATTTGATAGTTAAATTTGCTGGTTTTCATACTTCTATCTTTGGTATTGTGGGGTCGCTATAGGGTGAGTTCTCTGTACCGGCCCCTCTACCCTCACGTGAGATATAATGGAAAACGGTTCCTACTCACTACTTATAATAATTGTATCCTCACGTCAGCTTCGAGTCACCCTATTTACTCATATGTGATGCCTATATAGTATATATATATATATATATTTAATATATATATATATTATATATATATATATATATAGTAATATTATATATTTATTAATATTATATATATATATATTATATTTATATATATATTATATATTATATAATTATATTTATATATATATATATATATATATATATTAATAATATATATTATATTAATATATATATATTAAGTATATATATATATATATATAATAATATATATATATTATATATAATATATATAGTATATAAATTAATATATATATATGTATATGTATATATATATATATATATATATATATATATTATTAATTAATATATATATATATATATATATTATAATATATATATAATAATATATATATATATAATATATATATATAAATTAAGTATATTATTAATATCATACTTGTGCATCATAAATATAATCATAAATGTAAACATAAATACACATGAATTAAGTAGATTATTACAGTAATCCCCAGTTTATCATAATGTACTTAGTTTAGATAGAATGATGATGCCCTCAGAATGTATACGATAGGAAATTTTTCATATTAAGACTAAAATCAATATTTAATTGTTATTATTATTCATTTTATTTAAGACAAACTAATAATTTAAATTATGTTATTTATTTAATTAATTTATTTAACTAATTAATGTTACTTATATTTTAATATATTATATTCAGTAAGTATATAAATAATTTATTCAATAATTATAAAAATATGTATATATTAATTTCTTTTAGTATATATATTATCAATTGCTGTGAGTTATGTTGGTTCCACCAAGATATCATCTCTCAATAGTAAGTTTTTGTCGTAAAGAGATACATATGACGGCTAATGGAAAGGCTGGCCTAATAATATATCTACTAAGTATAATGTTTAAAAAACGTGTTTCTAATAATTCTTCAAATCATTTATCTCATACTCTAAGTAATTATCATTCTCCACTTCCAGATTTCTATTCTTCTTATACTTCTCCCCACTCTAATCCCAAATACTTTATCTTACTACCACTTTCTCCTTTCTCTTTCTCCTCAATATACTCTTGCCATATAAAATATATTCATAATTTCGAAATGGTCCCTCCACTTTCTTCTCCTATCCATCTCCATATTTTTCTTGAAATAAATCTATTTTATTTAAAATTACCCGTAATTATGTCACTTGCTATGTATGGTGCATATAATATATTGATATAAATATTACTTAGTATTTCTTTACTGCCCTATTTTACAATAATCAATAACATCATTATTCTCTTCATTCATCACTACGGTGCAAACTGCTTTGAACTAATATCCCGTATCTAATAGCTCTATTTTTTATATATAATATAGGTCTCGGATTATATATCCATATATGTATATATATCCAAACACCGTGTTTATCCTTATTATCCCTTTAATTTAGCTTTAAACATTTAGGGTTCATTTATAATCAGTTTTTGTTAATTGTTAATTTTAAATTTTATCAGCTTTCACGGTGCGTATTTTACTTGTAGTATATGGTGTTTTCTCTTTACGTGTACTCTCGTGTCTAATTTTTTTTTATTTTATTTCATATTTTTATTTTTTATAGTGTTATAATAATTAGTTTTAGTACAAAATGAATTTCCATATGGCTGCAAGTAATTATTTAAAGGAAGTATTTGTACAAGCAAGTAAAAAGGATTGCAAACAATATATCGGTCCACACATTATTTTCTTAAATGCTTAATAAAAACCCGTTATAAAACTACAATTATTTAAGTTAGTAATTTATACCAAATAATTTTCCAAAATGGTTGAAAATTTATCATCTTATTAGTTTCTTTTTTAGTGCCAATATGAGAATAAAATTTAAGAAAAAGTAAAAAATTTTATAGAAGTCAAATTTCGAGCATTATTAAACCATGACTTTTATTAACTAGTGTGAATATATAAATATTTTGTAGTTTTTTATATAAAAACAAATATATATTAAATTTCATTATTTAAAAAGCGTCAATTTAAGGCACACTATAAAATTATATTTATAAAATTATAAGATTATATTTTCTGCTATTTTTATAAGAAGTACAACTCATACCTTAATCACTAACCTATAAATAATATACTACTAATATATTATATCACTTTAATACTATTATTAAACCTAACCTAACCTAACCTAACCTAACCTAACCTAACCATAAACCTAACCAACCTAACCTAACCTAACAACAATAACGTTACATAACCTAACTTAACGTAACCTTAACCTAACCTAACCTAACCTAATCTAACCTAACCTAAACTATACTAACCTAATCATCATATATACACTTAATAATTAAGTAACATTATTTTCGTTGTTCGAAGTTAATATTCTTCCCTATCTCACTGATTTATTGTACCGATACCAGGAAAGAGGCCTGGATACCACCATGTGAATCGACCTCTGAGATCCGTGTAGGTTTAGAGTACTCTTTTATTTTTTATTGGTGCCTCAGTACTTTAAGGGAAATAACACAGATCCTCTCTTCTCGGAGATATTCACAATGATTTTTTTCTCGTTATATACTTTTAATATAAAAAATATTCAATAACGTCTTATATGAGACACAGTAATAGATAGAACATTTGTGCACTGCTAGGCCCAACTCAAGATTGCATTCCCTGCTACAAACAATACTTAGTCATTTATATTTACATATTTGGTTAGGATTGAGATGAAACTATCATTGGGAATTATTTTATATAATATCTCATAAATATAATAAATTAAGAATTACCTTTAAGGAATAATTAATTGCAAATATAATATTATAACTTTTTCTTAATATAAGTCAGCATAGTGTTAATTTTAAATAAAATTAAATGGGACGTCCCTAATATTCCCCCTTATTCAAGTAAGTCGAATTAAACTAAATAGTGGGTCTTATTAGTCTACGTAGCAAATTTATTCATGAATTAATACTTTAAATTATGCATTCACTTAATTTAATACAAAGAAGAATCTGTTTTAAAACTAGCTTATAAAAGATCTAAAACCATTAATAAATCGATTTTCTGCTAGAATTGATAAAATAATTAATGAAGAAATAAATAAGAAAAGAGAAAGAGAAAAATTAAATTACTGGATAAAAGTTTAAAATAAATAAATAAACGACTATTACTCAAACGTGACATAATTTAAAATACTCTTTTAAGGATAGATATCATTTTATACCAACAATTATATTTCTTCTACATATCAAAAATTCACAAATTGTGATGCCAAAAACATTAAGCATCATTGTCTTACACTAGTAACATACTCTCGCGTTAAGAAGAAATCTCGTTTCACTGTTTTTTTGTAAAATTAAAAAATAATTCTTTATTATGAAATCTAAAAAAAAAACTTACTTTTAAAATTGGACTTTTAATGTTAAAATTAAAGAATAACTGAATGTAAGATGCTAGATTTTTTATCCATTCTCCTTTATCACAAAAATATGATCTTATAAATTCACAGCCTCTCTCATCGACTGGGGTATGAAAGGAAAAGTATGATCTAGATATAATTATTAATTCTTGACCTCGTGCAAACTCGACTCCTATGACTAATATACCTAATGAAAAACCTTGGCCCATTTTCCCATGACACAAACCGCACATGAAAAAGGATTTCTCTTTTGTAGGCCCAGCATCTCATGTTTTCGTAGAGCCTCAATCTCCCTCTTTCACACTTCTTCACAGACTGTCAAAATTTGAATTACCTTTGTTCTAACCCTTTGAAAGACTCGTACTTTTTCGCGTTTTTACGCTAGGTCCTCACATGGCTAGGTAATGTGATGATTTCCTTTTGAAGAGATAATGATTTAAGAGATGTCAATCGCAATTGTCGGCCAGAACTATCAAAGTCCTTAACATAATCCAAATCCTCATCTTCGAGTAGTACGTTTATTGTGTCCTTGAAAAGCACCATCGATCACTAGTCAGTGGTGTAAGCAGGGTTGCCAGATAAGGCGGCTTCCACTTTCTCTGTCTCACTTTGTGTTATTTTCTGCTCAAGCATAGCAAGCTCCTTCGGTTTATGCTATTTATAATGCCATTCTAGAAGTGGTTATTCACCGTCGGATATGAGAAAGAATATGGTGTACAATCTATTTTTTTTGTGAGTGTTTTCCTTAAATAAAAGACACATTAAAGAAAAAAAAATAATAGTATTCATAGTGAATACCTGTTACATTCTGTAAGAGGGAATAAATTTCATTTTTATTTTTTATTTTAATTTTTGCTTTTTACATGATTTAATTACCGTGCTACTTGATACTACGCGAGTACAAAGCACATTAATCTTCTATTACAATTGGCAACGGAGCTGAAAATGCCAGGCTATCGCTTCCGGATGTATACCTTTGAACCGCCCTTCCAAAAATCCATTTCTAAAAACCTCTTTGGCTTCACTTCCTCTAAAATCATTTTGTTGATAGGGATTACTGGCGCACCATAACACATACTCACGCCACAGCATGTAATAACCGCTGGATCTAGTTTGAGTAGGAAACACAGAGATGATACTTCGCCTGTCCATAAGAGCTAAATTTCCTAGCAGAAATTTCAGCCACATGAGTCACAATCAACAATTCCTGAATGGAAACCGTTGATATCTAACATCTAACACAAATAACTTCAATGTGCCGACACAGCTAACCCTCATTGCTTGCACCTACGACGTAGGTACGTCTACTAGGTTAAAGTGATGTGGTACGCGATATAAAGTGGTCATAATAGATTCCCTTTCAGAAGCACTTGCTACTCTACTATATAATAGATATATATATATATATATTTAACCTATAAATAGAAAAAGGGATATAATAAGCTCATATATATAACTCAATATACTCATCATGACCGCTCATCTGCTATATATATAAAGCCGTCAATAGTGATATACTAGAAAGTACAGAACAAGTTATTTATTATAAGTCTTTATTTGGACCTTTGACTCGACTCACCTATATACTACAATAAAGCCGGCTAATGAAACTCTAGAAGCTATCTACCTGAGCCTACACTCACACAAGATTTATGTAAGTATAAGCTATAAGTACTCCATTTATTCATAAAGGTCAGTTAGATTATATTAGAGACCTACTATGTTATAGGCTGGAGTAACTGAGAGAGAGATAAAATAAAAGTACTCATTCCATAATATCTAAACAGAAATTGAACAGTTTCTAATTTTAGTGATACTGCATATATATACTCTAGCAATAACCACTGTAGTGATTTGAGGCTTTTATCAAAATAACATTTTTTTGTGTTTTATTAATTTTTAAATGCACACAAAGGTATAGTATATATATATATTTATTTAATTGTCAACAGGATAGAGACGATGAGAACAGTATTCGTAAAGTAAGTAATTATAGATAATAAAGTTATATAAGTTATGGTTTGAGTAAATGAGAGAGATGTATTTATGTTTAATGGATTTAGTTTATAATATTTAATAATAAGAATATTTATATATTACAAGTATTGAGACGACCCAACTCATCTGAATAATATATCTATCGCAGTAATTATGCTATAGAGAATTAAGTAATCGGGAATAAAGATTAGGATTACGAAGATAGGCAATATATATGATGTATATTAAAGATAGGGTAGCAGATATAATATTGTAATATGAGTATTGAAGAATGATTAATAGGTGTCAACTCTCATTTTATACGACTTATAGATGATAATGATGTGAATAATATATAGAGAATGTAATGTAATAATGTGCATAGTAGTGAGATTGGACGGTTTTATTTTTAAAAAGTGACTATATATATATAATATATAAGAATATAAGTAGGGAGAAAAACTAGATATAATCACCTATTTAAGGAACATAAGACTACCTGGACAGATAATAAGTAATAAGAATAATAGTTGCTACTTACCCTATTATATATAATCACTCTATTTAAGTTAACTCAAGCTACCATATACGTAGATTGATTGAAGCATGATATTGATAAGAAAGCTAGACATAAGTAGCAAAGAGAAGAAGGAAACCCAAAGGAATGGGAGCTAGAGAGAGCATGTCCTCCAAGCTGTTTTGATTCTTTTTTATCCACCCTTGTAGAAAAGTTAGATTAGAACTAATTGTTTGTTTATGCAGTGCACTGTTGTTGAGTGAATACTCGGCCGATATAAACTTTTATCTGTGATTTGGAATTTTTATGCACATAGTATAATCAAGAAATTAAAAACCTTTACATTTAAAAACCTAAGTGCCATTTACACCACCATCATTATGCATAAATGACACTTTTTAATGTTATTGGAGCGTTTATTCATCAAGCGCCACCACACAAGTTCCCCCATAGTTCCTGTTTAATTGAAAATGTGCTTCAATAAAAATTTAACAGTTTTATACAAAAATACACATTAAAAATCTAGAATATATAATATAAAAAAAATTACAGGAGGGGGGGGGGAAAAAGGCTTATAATAATTAAATATGCTTATATATCGGCCGCATGAAGGACATCTACTGCGCAAAGCACCGACAAGTGACTGTTCGACTTGTGGTCAATATACAAAACAGAGAAAGACGAGACGATAGAGAAGTTCTACCAGACTTTAAACTTGATACTCAATGCGTAAGTAGGTGTAGAAGAGAAAATTCGAGAAAATAAGACGATTTCAAAGAATCTTTAGAAAGTATATATATAAAATACAAGTTGATGAGCTATTATATATAATATAGGGTATTTAATAACACATTAAGACTTGCTAAGAAGGTATATACAGTATATACTAGCTAGTACTCACATCTATTTTTTGCGAATACGCGGACCATAAAAGGGTATTCTCAAAATCACTTGAATCAAAATACTTTTAAATATATTTTTTTATTTATAATGGGAACACTTAAACTATATAATATTTACCAAGCGCATAAGACCCACTATTAACTATATAAATACGTTAAGCATGTTGGATAATGTAAGTATGGTGAGTCTGTGGGCAAACTTGATTAAAAAATAATATGTTATGTTAGCAATATTATATGTCTAATTGCAGAAGTTTGTAAACACATACCTTCTCTGAGGAAACGCGTCGCAGCATAATAATTTAGCGGGAGAGGTGCCAGAAGAGAAACACTCACCTGCGTTTGCAGCAAATGACACCCATTGGTGCTACTACCTGAAACAAGGTTAGCGGCCAACTTGGCGATATGCGGTAGGCTTTGCTCAATAGGTCTACTGTGATAATTAACACGATGCTCTTGGCAAACGAATTATGGATTGGTCAATGTCTCTCCATTAGAGTTTGAACCATGCGATATTCAACATAATAATTCACACATTAATTAAGGTACACTTTTAAAGTCCAAACACCCCTGATGCAAAAGTTTCGTCAGGTTACATATAACTTTATTTAATATTAAAAACAGAGCTAAACGGAGGCGAAATTGAGCCGCAAGATTTTTAATTGATAATATAATAATAATAATAATGCAATAATAATAATAAATAATAATCATAATGAATAATAAAATAATAATGAATAATAATAATAATAATTAATATAATATTAATAATAATAATAATTAATAATACATAATAATTCATTAAAAACATTTATAAATATTAAGAGAAATAACATTAGAATTTAAGTTCAATAAAACATTGTTAATCATAATTATTATTAATACTATTAATGATATAATTATAATTATACTATTATGAATTTATAATTAAGATGATTTCAGGTAGGTATTTAGAAAAATTATCATTGAATATAATTATAATATAATTATATATTTTAATGTATTATAATAATATAATAAAATAATAATAATATATAATAATCAATAAATAATAGATAATAATGAGTTAATATAATAATAATAAAATAAATAAATATAAATAATAAATAATAATAATAATCAATATAATATAATAATAATAATAATAAATAATAAAATAATTGTAGAGTTCAAAAGAGAAATTTAATTAATTATTCGAAACATAATTTCCCCTTGAGCAATTAGCACAACTAGCAGTTTATATCACGTTAAGATAGATATATATATATTATATATATATATATAATAGATTTGATTATAATATAGTATATTATATATTATATATTATATAGATATATTATAATATATTTATATTATATTATATATATATATATGATATATATATCATATACACTTTACAAATGCCGGTTCTTCTAGTCATTTAACGATTTCTATCAAATGATCAAAAATATTCACTTTTTAGTAAAATTTTTTTGTCACAATTATTGGAGTAAAGTAGAAATTTCGGAAGAGCCCATTCAAAAATATATCATTTGGGTATTTCTTTTTGGAGAGGGGTGGGGGACCCAAAGATGGCCTGGTAATATAAATCCTTCTCCAGAGGCAGGTAAAATGGTCAGTGACCTAATATTTAAATGCACCAATTTGGGGAAAGAACCCAAACCACAATCAAATAATTGCAAATTAACAAGTCTGACATGATCCTGAGATACTACGGTGTTGCAGGATGAATACGCCAGTGGCCTCAATCGGTAGAGCGACTAGAGTCGCATGACATGGTCGCGTATTGCGAATCACTAAAGTATCGGACTCTAAGGTAGAAAGAACCTAGAGAGAGTTCCATCTTCGGTAATTAGGGGCTAGTGCCCGTTGAGGGTTGTGAACTTTCAAAACAAAAATAAAATGTGCAAGTCATTGGATAGTGGTGGAAGAAGGAGACATGTTTCAGACTTTAAACGAAAGAATGAGCAAATAGAAGTCAATTTTGGTGCCAGAGCTTAGGCCAAACATAAGAGAGACTATTGAGGGGCAAAGGAGAGTAGACGCTTTCTCACACCAAAGGAGGATGAATACTACTAAAATTTTCGGAAAGGATATATACGAGTATTGTATTTGAGCGTTGCAACATTTAAGTGTTTGTAATAATACTTATGATCATATATATAATATCATTATATATAATTATATATATTATTTTATAATATAATATAATATATATATATATATATATAATATATATATAATAATTATATAATATAATATATATATATATATATATATATTATAGTAATAACTATTATATAATTATATATAATATATTATATATATATATATATATAACTAATAATATAAGTTAACATTAAACAGTTAAATTGATAAACTGTAGTCTTTAATCATATTAATATAATTATAATTTTATTATATATAATTTTGACATTTTATTTAAAATCCATAATTATGTTATATATATAATCAAAATAATAAAAAATTTTTTAATTTTGTATTATTATTAAATAGTTAATAATTGAAGTTAATCCAATGCTCTTTTATCTACTTTTGCACTGCATGAAAGAATTTACTATTTATTTATATATGGGTACAACTAGATGTATTTTCAAGTCCTAAATCCCCTTATCGAGAGTGACCTAGTGCTTATTAATCTGCCTGAGCGATGAGAGCTAGTGGTTCTTAATATCATGTTGTTTATATGATATATATAATAATATATATTTATATTATAATAATAATATATATATTATATATAATATATATTAATAATATAAATATTAATATATATATATTATAATATATTAATATATATATATATAATATATATTAATTATATTATTAATATATATAAGTAATTTGCCTAAATATTCTATATATAAACTTTAGTTGTCCAAATTAGTTCTTACTAATAACTATCACTAGTGGATAAAATCAATAACTATTATTACTATATTTGTGCTCTTAAGTTAATACTATCTTCAGTAGTTATTAAAGACTGGTGATAAGATATTTTCTCTATAATGATAGATTATATAGGAAGTTCTTCACTATAATAAATGAGGTCGAAAATATTCACAATTAAAGTCTAAACAATGTAACCTGAGATTATCTAATAACAAGATTGAATGCTAAGAAAGATGCTTATAAAAGTATATATCTTAACCTTTCTATCATATATCAAAGTTAATACTATTTAGGCGGAGAAAGATAACTACGACTGATCTTTCCTGTAATAGATTCAAAATTACAGAAATCAAAAATTAATCCAACATAAAAACCTCAGATTATAGGGATTATAAACCATGGAAGAACTGAGTTCATGGGTTTCAAAAAAATTTGTACTTGTATGGAAGATTATATCTTGTATTGTAAATTTAGGGAAAAGAGTTTTTGAATTCATTGAAAGCGACCACTGTTTTCTTTGCACAAGTAGTAATTGATAAAGATCAGCGGCTTGCTGCCAAGTCACCCTTTTCCAATGGTAAATGGTTAATGGGTCCTTTGGCGAATTGAAATGGGTTATCAAATGTGCTGTCCTTCGGCTAAGAGTAAAGATAAGAGGCAAAGTAACAGCACGATAGATCATCAGTTACTGAAAAGAAACACAAAAAAATCTTTGACAAAACCTTGAGGAACATCATTATTAATAGATTTTAAAGATAAAAGGTCAACTATGGCAGCTTTAAAAGACCAGAAAGGAAATGTAAAGAGAAGATCAGATAATGGATAGAATGTTAGAAAATAACATTAAGGTGAAACTTCAATATTAGACATTAAATTGAGTCAGATTTAGATGAAGAAGGAGTAAAAGAAGGTAAGACAGCCATAGTGCTATCCAGTGAAATAGTGAATATAGGATATATTATAATTATTATATATATATATATATATAATAATATAGTATATATAATATATATATAATATATATAATAATATATATATATATATATAATATATATATAATATATTATATATCATATATAATATATATATATATCTATATATAATATATAATATATATATATATGTATATATATATATATAATAATATATATATATTATATTATAATAATAATATATTAATATTATATTAATATATATATGATATATAAGTATTAATTAATAAAATATAATACTACGTTAAAGGCAAACATAGAGAGGACATATTGATTTAATTCTTAAGCGTTATTTTTGTGATACCCGAATTTTAGATGACAAAGGCAGCGAACCTCCTAAATCAGACTGAATGGGTAATTGGGAATGGAAATATCAAAGTGAAGGTGAAATATGCTCGTTGTCCTTTTCAATCAGTTTTAATCGTACAGTTTCAAAATATGAACTTTAGAAGATACACCCATAATGCTCGTAAAGGTGATACGAAAAATATAGGGTCCTAGTTAATTCATACTAAATCCCAAAGTCGCCTTGTAAGCAAAACCAATACAGAAATAATATATACCATTATCTTTACTCAGACGAATGTGAGTTGAATCTGATCAGAAAGGTTGGAGGAATTTAGTTTCTTTTGAAAGAAAATTCAATCTTCACCTCACAGGGGCATATGGAATTGTTATTCCTGAACCCTTATACAGGCCGAACAATGCGTCTTAGTATTTGATTTAGTATAGGTCACAAAATGCTTGAATGTTATATTTTCTTATACTCTTATGCTTTTTTGTAATTACAGAAGAATAGCTTACCAAGGACTTAAGAATGGACCTAAAAAAATCGTTACCACAATGAGAAAGATATGTAATAATAGCCTATATAGTGCCACTTTTTCGTAAGATCTATTGTTATTGAGAAAACTAATATTTTGTGTCAGCATTTAAGTTTTTATGTATTATAAAACTTACGTTTTACCAAGAGCAAACATTAATCAACAAATAACCCGTAAAATATTTATTTTAAAAAAAGTTAAGTAAAAAAATGGCGACCCTAATATGGAACCTTGTACAAGTAATGAAATACCAAACCCAGGTCCGCACTTTTTAAAGATACTTTGGGGATAAATAATTTG
>JABUQX010081265.1:0-22500 GCA_015478945.1 Trachelipus rathkii | reverse complement strand
ATATAAATAATAATAATATATAGAATAATTAAATTTATATATAAATAATAATTAAATTAATTATAATATTAATAATAATTAATATAAATAATATACTAAAATATATAATTATAATTTGAAATTATAGAATAAAAGTATTTTAATTAATGGGAAATGATGGAGAACATGTTTGTTTGGTCTAGTATGTAACTGAGATTTCTTAGGTCAATATATAGTTGCTGTTCTTTATCAAGTTAATATGTATCATCATAGCTTGAGTCGGCGTCGTCATGGTTCTTGGGTGGCATAAGGGGGAGTGGCTCGCTTTATATATATTATATATATATATAATAAATTAAATAGTATATATTAATATTATTTAAATATATATATATATATATAATTAATTTATAATATATATATAATATTAAATATATAATTAATATATTAATATATATTATTAATCTGAATAGATATAATATATATATATATATATATCTATTTTTATATAATTAATTATATATTATATATTATATATATATAATACATATATATAATATATTATATATATGATATATTATATTAATTATATATAAATATATATAATATTAACAAATATAATATATATATTAATCATATATATATATTTTATTATATATATTATATTATAATTAATATATATATTATATATTAATACTATATATATTATCTAATTATTATATATATATTAAATTGAATATTATATATTAATATAATATTAATATATATATATTATATATATAATATATAAATATATATTTAATAATATACATATAGTAGTATTAATAATTGGGGAGTAATTAATTACTTAAACTTATATAATATATACTTACTTATTTATTTATTAATATGATACAGAATATATATTTATATATATATATATATATCTAAATATATATATATTATTATATAATATATATATATAATATATTATATCATTATATATTATATATATATATATCTATAATATATATATATATATTATTATAATATTATATATAATATAACTTTTATAAGGGTGGTTAGATTAAGAGGACCAGCATATTCCTATTATCAATATCATTATTAAATCCTAAATAATAGCTATCAAAAGTAAAAATGAGAATATCAATCATTGTTGATAAGATCTACTGGTTAAAATATATACTTTATAGTTGCACTGGAAAATGTTAAAGAAAAAAAATTGCAATATCTTATCAAAAACTTAACCATAGCTATTTAGGAAAATAGAGTAATATCAATTTTTAGGAATCTTTGTCAATTTTCAGTTAAGGAAATATGTAAATAAATATGATAAAAAAATTAAACACAATTAGCTATTTTTTTGGGGGGGGTGATGGGACATAAGCTCGAGCTAGAGGGGGACATAGTATATATATATATATATTATATTATATTATATATAATTTAATATATATTATATATATATATATTATATATATATATATATATATATAATAATAAAATATATAATATATAATGTAATCAAAATAATATATATTAATAAATAATTTTGTATATAATATTAAATATATATTAATATATTATATATTATATATATATATATATATATAATATATTATAAAATTCATATATATATATATATATAATTATATAATATATATATAATATATATTATAAATTTATTATGGTAAAAGACGTAATTAACTAACTGGAGCAATATGTATGGAGGCTCGAGACAGCGGGTACAACAGGGGGGGACAGTTTTTCATATACTCACCGTAGGGGAAGGGGCCGGAGAGACCTCCACCGCGACACACCAAAGTATCCAAAAGAGACGGGGGTTCCGTGAGACCTCTACCCGGTAACGGGGGGGAAATTAGTCCTTACCTACGTAAGTTTCCCGAAAAGGACCGAGAGACCCGACTCCTGCTCGTTGCGGATAATTAACCTTGGTGTAATCATTAGTTAAAAACAAAATAAACTAAATTATTAATAGAAAGTCTATTTATTTTAACGAGTGTAAGCGGTGTAAGAATATGAGTGTAAGGGGTGTACTGGGGACCTAGTCAATAAATTAATTACCAAATCAACTTTTTCTTTATATTTATATTTTTTTTTACATTTTCTATGTAAAATTTTACACACAGCGCACTTCCAAAAAATGTAATCCTTTTTTTCTATGTAGCTACTCATAATTAATAAGCTTTTTTTTCTTTCTTTTTTCTTTGTTTTTTTTAATTTTATTTTTCTTAACGATTTTCGCGCTGCACTATTAAATTAGATTCCAGTCATTTCCGCAGGGGCCGCAAAATATTCCTTTTCTGGGAGCTGTTTGTATAGTTTTACTTGAGATATGGATTGATTGGCTGCTTTAGAGGCTGACCATATATATAACATGATATTTTATATATATATATATTATATATTATTATTTATCAAAAAAATAATAAGTAACGTATGAATATATATATTTAATTATTATAATATATATAGTATATATATATATATAATATTATATATATAGTATATATATATATTACTATATAATATATTTTATATTATATTAAATATATATTATATACATGGATGTATCAAAATATAGATATATTTTTATTTAATTTTTATAATAAAATACTTAACGTTATAAAAAAAAATAAGAAAAAAAAATACAAAATTCTTTAAAATCTACTCATCAAGACCTAAATCCATTTTACTATATATATATTATATATTATTATATAATGGCTGATGAAAACGAGTCATGGATATAAGATATATTATATATATATATATATATTAATATATATATATATATTATATATCATCATATATATATATTTATATATATTATACTATATATATATATATATATATATATTTTATTATATATATATATATATATATATATATATTATACCTTACTACTATTATATTTATTATATTATATAAATTTTATTTCTAAATATTTAAAGTATAATATAGATATAATTATAGTATATTATTTTCTATATATACACTATACTATATATTAATTATACTATATATATATATATATATATCATATATATATAATAAGGATTAAGTGGTAGTATATATTATATGATATATATTTATATACACACTCTATGTACCATGTTGTTTGCGAATATATTTATATATATATTTATATAGGTATATATATAATATATGTTGGAGGAGTGGTATATTTCAATACCACTTAAATATAGTAATATAAAATATGATATAAAAGTATATCAAAAATTAAAATAAATTAAAAATTAGATATTTATAAATTTCTACAATTGGAATATAATTACAAATACTTCACATAGGCTATTAAATTTAATAAATTTAAAATATACTAGAAAATTATACAGAAAACCTTAAAAAGGAATAAAAAATTGTGAAAGTTCAAAAAAGGAAAAAAATAATCGCGCAGGTATGAACAACATTCCTTTTTTGTTCAGCTCTAACTTTAATTAAAGCTACGGATCACGGTGCACACATCTCAGCTCGGATTTATCAATAATGTAATAAATTTTTACTGAAAAATATATTTCAAGGCAGTAGCCTATTTTTCTATTTAGGGGAAACAAAAAAGGATGTTTTTTGACGGGCTATTGCCAATTATTTTCTAATTGATATAAATGTACGCATCATGAAAAATAATATTCATATCAATATAAATGTAGCAATATTTTATATCAATACAATAGTTATAATATATTATCATCTATTTATATATATATATATATTATATATTAATAGTATTATATCATCTATATTTATATATTATATATATATATTATATATTATATTCTACTAAATATAATTATATATATATATGATTATGAGAGAGAGAGAGAGAGAGTTACAAGGAAGAAAAGCAAATACTAGTTTAGTAGTTGTGGCTTAGTTCTGAAAATTTTGGGGGGCTTGGCAGTTTCCCGGCGAGTGCCTGAGTTGAACCGTCAGGATCCGTCCACTGTAATACAGAGCCCTCTTTAACACTATGGCAACTAGGACAATGCCTAGTAGCGGCAGAATTATAGAGTTTGAGCGGCCCTAAGGTGTGGCTAGAATGCGGCAGCCATATAGGCGACGAGCCAAAAAAAAAAAAAAAAAAAAATATAATATATTAATATATTATTCATACGCAAAGTACTCACGTATATATATAGTATATAATTATTATATTATTATTTGATATCACTATAAATATATATATATTACTATTATTATATATTTATTATTATATACTAAATAGTACGATAGTATATTATGTATAAAGTAGCTATATAGTACTTTATTTATATTTTACTTATTTATATTTATATTCTCATTATAATATATTATATATATATATATCTGATACCTATATATCACATATATTACCCTACTTATATTATCAGTTGTCGACGAACCTTACTCCACAGGGGCATAATGCTTCTATTCAATGGAGGCCGTGTTGAAACGCCTCAGAATTCACACTACGACAATATTACGCAACAGCTTACATGAGCAAAATAACGTACAAGCTTATAGAGAAAACGTGATGGGAGATTTAATTCACGCCAGGAAGAACACAGAAGATGGACGAAGAATTCCATCCTAGAAGCCGAGGTGAGCAGAAAGAAGGAAAGCAATCGCAGCGAACTAAGCCTGGAGTTTACCAAAATCATACACACAACAACTAACCGTGCGCAAAACAACATGCAAACCACCTAATGAATTACGTGTGGATAGGTGCGCTCAACCGAGTTAAAGGTGGTGGTAACGCGAGTGACAAATTCCTCCGAGCACTGCCGCTGCTGTACAACTAGTATATGAGAAGCAGCATAAAGCACCAACATGGCGCGCCGCAAAGCATAGACGAGGTAACAAGGAGAAGTGAAAAGTCACGGAACATTGTTTTATAAGTCTTTTATGGCTTTTGACCTCGACCCTGTCCAAAAGCCGGGACGAGAACGGAGAGCCCCCCCTACCCCACCAGATAGGTTGAGTAGCAAGTACTACCATACAAGGGCGGATGAGGCCCTTAGTATAGCTGGAGTAACGGAGAAGAGGAAAAAAAGTTTCTCGCAGCCTCTCAAACAGAAAACGCCCCTAGTTTCTTTGTGGCCTGGCGCCTAGCAAGCTGTTGGTGATGTGAGGTTTCAAAAATTCATTTTTTTTATTTTGACGGCGCATAGGATGTTTTCTATATTGTGTTCAACAGGGAGTAGAGCAGAGAGAACCGATCGAAAGAGATCACTAAAATGTTGAAAACGGTTTGTTTATAGAGAGGGAGATTTGTAGAAAGTTGAGTTTTAAAGAATATAAAACTATTAAACAAAAGTTGAGGCGACTCCACTGCAACCGGAAATTCTATCCGTATCAGCGAGAATAGAATCGGAAAGATAAGACGAGTAGGCAATGCTGACGAAAGTAGAAGGAGATGGCAGCAGAAAATTGAAACGAGTTGAAGAAAGGGTTTGACGTGTGCGCCCTTCCAAACACCACTGAGAGTAGGATTAAGTGTTAGTGTTGAGTACATGAGAATTATGGTTTGAACTCACGAGGAGGGCGGGTCACAGCACGGAGAGCCACCTTCCCTCAAATTCGGTGGAGGAACACCATCCGGTCCCACCCGCCTTCCTAACTGTATTTTCCATACCCTCATGGAAGTACAAACGCCCGTCGGCTGTGCAATCACAGGCAAGTGCATAGGCGGTTTGAGAGAAGGATGCGGGTCAGTAGCAATGCCAGAATCAGCCAGAAAAGAGTTAGAGAAAATTGGTAGACCAAAAGAGATTAGAGCGCCCCTTCTTTTCAGTTTGGAGAATTTAGCGACGAACCGTCAAATCGAAAATATTAGAGGAGTGAAATTGCAAGACTTTATAAAGAAAGTTGTTGTAGAGATGTTTTATTGGCAAGAGCGACTAGGAAGCATTTTTCAGTAGGTTAGAACCTAGAGGTCGCCGCCCTTTCGTTTGCATGCAAAGCTCGCTTGCTCTTCGAAAGAGTATCCCTGCAACGATTTCTAGCTCTGAATTAAAACTAATGCAGAGAGTGAGTAGGAGACACGAGATTTAATTTCCATTGCCGATACGCACTGCGCTCTCTAGCCCGGCTGAATGGCCATGAGACCAAGTACGATAGGACCCGATGGACATTAATGAGGAAGAAATATTTAGTCAAACGAAGGAGAAATGAAGCCTCTCCAGACGTTTTTAATTTCGCGCCATAAGTATCCATCACGGATTACAGTTCTCCGACCTTAATCGGCAGAAACCGAAAGCGTCATCCAGAGTCAAAAACAGTCATTCCGATCTAGTTAGTGTAATTTGACAAAGCAGGAAACGCAGAAGTGCCCCACCCTCCCCGCCAAATCGGCCCCGGGAATTATAAGTGCCAGAAAAAAGCTGCTGTAGTGCATGGATGGACTGTTTGGCAGAGAAAGTATTAAAAATGTTAAGAGATATAGGTTTGTGGTCAGATTTTACCTAATAGGGAGCGAAGGGTGTGTTTTCACCTGATAGTAGAGAGAAGGACTAGTGGTGAAACATAACAAATTATTGACTTTAGTTTGAAATTGGTTGGGACGACCCGGAATGTGTGTGTGTTCTGTTTAAATTTTTAGTTCTCACCAGGCAATTCCGTTGAAAGAATCTGATGATTCGGCTCCTCCCTGCACAATCTCGTAAATCAGCATGAGTAGGACTACCAAGCATAATCAGTTGAAATTTTCAGAAGGCATATTAGTCGGGGATGAGGCCACATTTTTTACTTAGATAATTTTCTTTGTATATGCATTAGTTTGGATTTGTTCTTGGAACACAATTTTCAAAAAAAAATTTTGGGACATTTTTTAAAAATCTTCCTTCTTTTGAGTATAAAAAAAAATTACTCTAAAAAAAAAAAAGGTGTATCTTTCCCAAACTATACATTTAGCCCTGAAAATTGTGATGTTGACTGCGGTATAATGTCAGAAGAGAGAGAGGAAATCAATTCATATTAATCATCAAATTTTTCTAAAAATTTATATCGTTCCATAAAAAAGTGAAATATTGAGATATAAAGGGTTTTTTCTACTTAATGCCGATCACACATCAATTTTTACTAAGAATTGGTGGGTGTCCTTAAGGACACCCGCTAATCCTTAGATATATATATTTTTTGTAATATTTACTCAAAGAAAATTTTTAAAAAAATCTTCCGCACCTCAAATTATTTTTTTTTTGAAATAAATTTTGGTTCCAAGAACCAAATCCAAAACTAATGCCATATATCAGAGAGAAATTATCTACAGTCAAATAAAAATAGTTGCTTATCTCTTCGAGCCAGCCAATAACTTATATGCCCCCTACCAAAATTTCAATCACTTTCGCTACGGCGAAAACAGGAAAAAAATTATTCGACAATTTTTTTCAAATTTTTCAGAGAATCCAAAAGTGCGCTAAGAAATTGACAACGCTCGAGGCAGCAAAACTTCTAACAAAAATCGAAAATATTATTCTAAATGTGAACTTTTTAGTAGGTATGGACCACCTTCTATGCCATATTTCAAGTTTGAACGTCTATTTACGGAAAAATTTTCTGAAAGCTGATACGAAAAATGTCAAAAAGTAAATTTTGAATAATTTTGAAATATTCTTGCACCAATTATGAAGCTACAGAGACACCTAATTTAAACATTTTCAGTATAACAAACATACCTCTGGTTAAAAGACAAAAACGTTTTAGAGGCCAAATATAAAAGCTACATCGTATTGGTGTGTTATAGCGATCCAATCAAATCTGGTCTGATAATTATCCGAGAATTACGAATGTCCATGAATTTTTATGTGGGGCTAAAAATGGCAGGTCCCATTGCAAATGCATAAAATTTTTGGATGGCTCTCCCTTATATACATTTAAAATATATTAACTTTTAAATTTTTAAAAAATAGTTCAAGGGCCAAACATAATAAAAATCAAATCTTATACACTGTTAAAAACTGAAATCAGAAACTTATGATAGCACCTTCTCCAATATACATAATATCTATCTATATACTATATATTATACTTATATTAAATTATTAAAAGCAAATCTATAGATATAATATTTTATCTAAGTATTAAAAGATTATATAAAAAAATATAAAATATTATATTTATACTAATATGTTATATATATTTAATATCTTAATATTATAATATCTCCAATTAAAAGCAAATCAATTGATGTGATATTTTATCTAAGTATAGATCATATGCTTAGGGTGATTTTTTTTTGCCTTGGGCTATAGATTTATAAGCAATTTCTATTTAATTATATAAAATATTTAGAACCAACAAATATCTTTACCTCTTTACCTTTTTTTTTATTATATATGAACCATTTTGCTACCTATTTAACAATAAGAAGGATGTATCACAATAGTTTAAAAGATAGATGGAGAAGGCTGTAACCGAGTTTGATGGAACTAAGCAAGTCATCCTTCTTCAACTAAATAAATTTCTCTCCCTCATAAACCATGGTTCAATCGTGCGGTGAGCGTGCCATTTCAGCTAGAGACAGTGCCTATCGGAGGTGGAAAAAATTCTCGTTTTCCAATCACTCTCGAAAATTTTGCATTCAGCTAGAAATCTATTGCAGGGATACTCTTCGCCGAGCAAAGCGGACTTTCATCAGACGAAAGTGCGTTAACTTCCCGATATATCATCCTACTGAAATATCTTTCTGGTCTTCCTCTTGCCAAAAACAATCTTCTTAGCAACTTCTGTAAAATCTCCCTTTCCTCTTATGGTTCTGTTGTTAATTCTCGCATCTAAAAGGCAATTCCTCTCGGCCTCCTATTTTCCACTAACTAAACCCTAGACAATTCTGGCATATGTCTCTTTCCTCCCTCCTTCTGCTCTGTCAGGTGACCCATGTTTTACCTGTGATTACATTTGATCGGGGGGCATAGGGCGCCCTGGGAAGATCTATGGGACGGATAGGCAAGCCGGTTGGCCCGAGAGGCGAAGTCCTCCGCAAGTTTTGGTGAAGGGAGTGTGCTTGCCGGGTGGCTATCCCCCGCCCGGCGTCGGTTCATAACTATAGCTCTCCTAGTCTCAATACTTTAAGCAAATCTATTCACTCATGTTTTGGAGAAGCTGCAGCAACATGTCCAATACATATTCGATAATATAAAAGAAGCGCTCTGATCCCTCTAACTATTTCACCATAAAGTTCTCACCAGATTTAATCTAAGAATCTTTTAATCCATTTCTTAGTTCAGAATCTCATTTCCTCATTTATGAGAGTCAGTTTTTCTTGGTCTTCTGTCCCTCTTTTGCACTTAGAGTTGAATCTCAACTTCAGCTTTTCGATTATATTCCTGACTATTAAGATAAAGTTTTTGATGAGTCGTCTCAAACACGAATTTTAGCTATTTAAAAACTCTACTTCTATAAATCCCCCTCTCAAAAACACCTCCCAAATTTTGTCTCTCTTTCGCCTTGCTTTTACGATATTGCCATAAGCTTTTTATTTCAAATCTCTAAATATTGGTTCTGTTCTGTTTTTGATTGGGGCGACTTTACTTCTTTTTCTGTCATAATGTGGTGTTCCTCAGTGGTTCCTGTCTTATCCTCCTACTTATTAAACTTTTCATTAATGATAACTTTCACCCTGCACATCTAACTCTATCCACGTAAAACCGATGACTCAACCCTTCATTCTTCAACACATTTCAATTCATCTTCCTCTTTTGCGCATTAGAATTGCTCTTGTCTTAATCTTTCCGATTTTTATTTGGATAGAATTTCCGGATGGGGTCGTCTCAACTGTGTGAAATTCAATTCTTTAAATACGCACAACTTCTGAAAATCTCCTTCTCTAAAACTTCCTCTCTAAAACTTTCCTATCTCTTTTGATAATCTTTAGACTGTTCTCTCGTCTCTCCTGTTGACAATATAAGAATCTTGGGCTTAAGATAAACAAAAAAATGTCTGGAAACCTCATGTCACAAACGGTTGCTTAGGGCGGCCTCAAAGAAACTGGGAGTTCTGTTAGAACGGCGAGACTTTTTTTTCTCTTTTCAGTTGGCGGTGCCAGCTACACTAAGGGTCTCAATCAAGCCTTGTAATGGAAGTATGTTCTCTATATCTGGCTTCAAATCCCGTGCTTTTGATAGGGTCGAGTCAAAGACCAAAAGGCTTATAACTGTTCTTATGGTGCTTTATCTCTATTCCTATAGGCACCCCAAGCGTGCAACGTGCTCGAGTGGAAGTTATCCCCTACAATTAGGACAAAGTTGCAACCGCCCTTCGTAGCATAACAAGAGGTGCTGTATCTTAGGTGTTGATATTTGTGTATTGATATTGGTAACTCCAGGCTAAGTTCGGCTGTGTGCCTCCTTCTTCCCAGCCACCTCTGTTTTGTGGAATTCTCTACCATCTTCTGTATGTCCTGCTGAAATTTAATCTTCCCTCACTTTAAAAGCCTGCGTCTGTGCTCATACGTCGGCGTAATTTGAGCTAGAGGGTGAACTTTTGAGTTCTTAACCTACAACCCTCTTGAATAGGGCCCTCTGACTGTGATTTTGTTTAGGTTGACAATCTGTTAAAAAAAAATCTTAGGTTGGGCAGATATGTGGCAAATGAACTAAAATCCCCTACTCAACCCCATTCCACACACTCACTATCAGATTACAATTCCAGAAAAACATTGACTCACTTCAAAATTCTTCTCTAGATGGACCGATATTGATCGCAAACCACACATACTTTTTACTTATTTCACAAACTTAAATTTAACATTAGTAGATCTGAGCACTTCACAAATCACTTTCCAACAAAATCTAAGAGAGCTCTCTACCACAAGTCACTTATCAGAATTTGCATGGTGTTCTATATCCCCCTTTCATTCCTTTTCCACACCAACACAAACACATTTCACTTCACACCACAACATTTCACACCACAATACTCATTTTCACCGTTTCTCTTTCCATCTTTGTTTCAGTCACAGCTAGCTAATCAAATTTTCCCTTTCTAAATACATCCAAGCACCTCTCTCCTCAACATTTATTCCTCTACAGTCCATGTATACCATAAACGATTCATAACATTTATTCCGCGAAAGATAAGGTCACGTCCGATAGCACGGCGATCACTGATTACCTTCTCTGAAGCCATGCATATAAGCAATTCCTGGCAAAAAGATAAGTGGTAGTGGCTCAGCACAACCCATACTAACCTAACCATCACTGATTTATTATAACTTTAAGTTGCCTTCTAACCGACACGCAGGACATTACGAATCTCGGCAATTTTTCCCTCACCCACAACATAGGGATATAAAGGTGATGAAAGGGATGTCTGTAGATGCTTGTTCCTATATAAGAGGGGTGTGATATAGTCTGTGTGGTATTGATATGATGGAATTAAAATAATGGTGTCTCTAAGATTATGTCTGGAGGATGATGTGTGGATATGAATTCGACAATGAACAGAAAGTGCGAACAACATTAGTGCAACTGGAATGTCATTACATACCTTAATCATTAAATGGATATATATATAGTATGATATATATATATTATTATATATATAATATATATATATTATATAAATATATATATTATATATATTATACTATATATAGTATATTATAAATATATATATAATATTATATAATATATTATAATATTATTTAATATAATATATATTATATAATATATATATATATATAATTATAGGGGAGGCCAAAGTCATGAATAAGAGAAACGGACGCTTAGTTTGACGTTATATAATATATTCATATATATATATATATATATATATATAATATATATATATATATATATATAATATATATAATAATATATATATATATCTATATATATATATATTATATATATATAATTAATAATCATAATATATTAATTATTATAATATATGGGTGAAATGCTGATATTTCATTAACTGCAAAAATTTCTTCAATTCCGTTCTCTAAAAAAAATTCTCTAAAAAACTACATAATTTGACTTACAAGGAAATAGTAGTTAGAGACCGCTGGACCAATTTCAGTGCGGAAAATGTAAAAAAAAAAAAGAAAAAAAAAAAAAAAAAAAAAAAAAAAAAAATCTCAAAAACACAAATAGCTACGGCGAAAAAGAATACATTTTTTGGAATCTTTGTATAAAATTTTTAGATAGGAAAATGTAAAAAAAAAAAAAAAAAAAAAAAAAATATTGTTAATAATTATATGAGTAGAAAGCCTATTAGAGAGCCCCTAATTTAGAGAACCTTTTATTGGTTACTCGTTATAATAAATAGACTTTTCTAATAAATTTTGCTTTTTTTTTTTTAACTAAGAATATCCGCAAGGGTATAACCGCAACCGAATGGCATGAGTCCGGGGTCTATCTCAAGCCTTCCGGGGACACTATCGGGAGTAGGACTATTCCCTCCCCCCTCAGGGGATGGGTCTCCGAACCCCGCTCTGTTGACATGTTGGGTGTTCCGCGGGGGCTCCTGCCGCCCCTCCCCTACGGGGTAATTCGGAAAAACGTCTCCCCCCTTTGTGTTTTCCTCGTCCGGCTCGAGCCCTTCCTAACATTGCCGTGTAAATACCCTTTACAACTATATTTTACTATATATACTTTTATTATTATATTACTATATTATAATATACATATATACTATATATATATATATATATATAATATATATATTATATATATACTATATATATTTTATATATATATTATATATACTATATACTAAATATATATAGTATAATATTATTATATAATATTATTATATATTATAATCATCATATTACTGTATATATATATATGATATATATATACCTATATATATATATTATATATATATATATATATACTCTTATAGTCAGCTCTATATATGTCTAATATATTATGTCCCCCTGCTCCTAAAAAAAACAATAGCCCACACTATTTAATTATATTTAGCTTGTATCTATATTTTCTTTTTATCATTCGTCCTTACTTAATTAAGTTTCTACAAGGATACCCAAAACATGTAAGTCCTTTTCGCTGTAGCTATTGTAAGTTTTGAGATGTATGTACTTTTTTTTCTTTTTTTTTTTTTCTCTTTTTTGTACAATTTTTCGCACTTAAAACTTGGAGCCAGCATTCTAAGCAATGTATTCCCTCATTCCCTGTAGCTATTGTATGTTTTTGAGATCTCTTAGGAATTGAAAAATGCAGATACTTCTTGCTGTTAATGAAACTACATTGTAAGGCCTACTATTATTATAATTATATATCATATCCTATATATTTATATATTATATGAATATATGATATATATACTATATATATTTAGACATATATACTATATAGTATATAAATACTATTATATATATATATATATATATATTATATATATATATATATATATTATATCTATTTACTAATTATTTAATTATATATATATTTATATTATTGAGTTTTAATATTATTCCAAATTCTTGAATATTTTTGTTCATTATCGCAAAATTCGGGCAGAAATTGCCGACTGAACGATTGGAACCACGATGAACGATGACGATGACGATTAGAAAATATTAATATGTTCTGAGAATTTTTGCACACGAAAAGGACTGACTACGATGACGATGATCGATTAATCGTCCCATCACTAATTATACTATATATATATATATATAAACTAACGAGTATACATATATATTATATAATAATATACTAGCTATATCCAATATATCTGTTATATATTCATTATTATATACGTAGCTATATTCATATAGTATATAGTAATCTATATTTACATATACTATATACTTTAGTATATTATTCACTTATAATATATATACTCATGCGACATATAACTCGTAAACTTTGTTTTCCACTTTTCTGTCTACTATCTTCAATAGGAGTCTAAAATCCATTAATCTTTTTAGGACACTAGCGTTGACCATTTTCCTACCATTGTGTGCCTCAGCCCTCATTTTATGAATGATTTTAGCTATTTAAATACTGGAAAGGTTTGATATAATTGCTCAAACAACCATTTTTCCAAAGCAACTTTTTAATTCCACTGCTACATCCATCATACAGACTTATACCAGACTGCCCAACAGACTACGTTTGCTCTCATATTCAATAATTTATAAAAATAATAAAACAAATTAAAAAGCATTTGTTTACGTTTTTTCATGTGACCATTTCACACGACTGAAGAATTATTTTACAATTAAGAGGATAAGGACGATAAAAAAGCCAACCTTCGGATGGGAACAGAAATATAATTCCCAATTTTCGCTAGAAAAACATTGTCTTCCCGATGTGTGCACTAGGCTACCAAATTTGACTTATTAGTCAAATGGGAAAGTGAAGAATTTTTTCCGGTTTAAAAGAATTCTTGCCAAATCACAGAAACGTCCTAAGTAATAACTAAGCAAGGGTTCAAGCCATATGTTGTACAATATAAGCAAATATTCAAAATGTAGGTAATATCACACAAGGAAATTCCAGAATAATTATTCAAATTATCTAATTGACACGGTCCACAAGGACACCAGTGTGTAAGAATCAAAAACATAGTAAACCCATTGATGCAATTCAAAAATCCTTTAAAGTAAGATCTTTAGCTTTGTAACAAGTTTTGCTTAAGATATCACCCCACGAGCATACTTAAGCCACCTATATATTGTAAAAAGAAGAAACAAAAAAGGTAATAAGAGTATAACTAGCACTTGTTGTGCAACTCTCAGTTTTAAACAGAATAAATGGGTTAAACAATCAAGGAGAGTAATTCAATAGAAAATCTTTTTTCTTTATACTATACCATTAAAACATAGACCACGTGGGTCAAAGTTTTTTTTGTTTCAGAAACAAGCTAATGGCTTAATATAAATATAAGTACCCTCTATAGTATGTAATTCGTCACATAATTGTTAAACTCGCTCTATTACCATCTATGACATATCTGATATCAGCAAGGGCACAACATGCAAATGGTGCAATTCTTTTGGGGTAAGGGTTATAAGGGTCATCGTTTTAACAACAAGCCAAAAGTCCAATTATATTTGTTCAAAGTGTTAAAAGTCAACAGGCGCGAAAATTAATGAACGTCGACCAAAAACTACTATGTAAGGTCATGTAAATGCATGCTTTTAAAAAGCCAGAAGGCCAAATAATGAACGTTGACACAACATATATATTAAGGTCGTCATGTAACAGTATTTCAAAAAGACCAAAGATAATTAATAGTACATAATTGTGAAAAACCACACGTAATTAAATAATTACATCAAACTAATACGTAGTAACGCACTTTCAAAATACTAGTGTGTCTAAACCGGAGAAAGTTAAATTCATAAAACATTTTTTAGCAAACAGAGCTGTGAGCAAAGGCAATGTTGGAAGAGAAAATCATCGAACGTTGAGAGCATAGCTCACAGCTAAAACCAGAATTAAAATTGTAAAACTGCAAGTTAGAATGTAGGTAAAAAGTATTCAATCAATAAATCAAACATCCCTAACCAATTAATACATTCACTCAACTAAGTGAATATGTTTCAATGTAGAAACAAACTACAATATTTTAAAGGAGGAACACAACCCAAGGATAGCAGGCCTAAAGCAAATTTTTAAAGCGTCTAAAAATGTCTGATGACCATAGTCCTCTAATATATAATATTCAAAGCAAAGAAAGATGGCAATTAGCCTTTCACACCATATTAATTTAATCGTAGAGGTGCCGCTTTATATTTAAGTAAACTTTTAAATATAGCTCTAATATGCATAAGAGTAATGTTTGACTACAAATAATTAACCCAAAATACTGCTATCACTCAATGCACAACAACTCCGAATGTTAGTCTTAATAGTACGGGCAAGATAAACCTGTCCTCACTACCGTTTGTGAGTCTCTCTTTACAGGTTTCGCTTCAGAGGTATCAGACGCGATATAGCACGAGTCAATATGTTATTAATCTAGGACTGGGGCGTAAGATAAAAATCACTTTAAACACTCTTTTTAGCCCGATGTCTATGTTCTCTTTCAATCCATGGGGTGAGACCGCTTATCGCCATAGCAATATTTCAAGATAAAACCATACTTCCATTCTTTTCCTAACGAGGCGCTAATCCCTCTTTAAAGTACTGTTCCATTTCAGTGACTTTTCTGGCAGCAGTGTAGTTATATGTATTGTTGATGACAAATAATATGATGTACATGTGTACTTTACACTTAATGATGCCTCACTCTCCTTCCCCTCTTCACCACAAGGTTGTTCCGTAAAATATTTTTTTTTTTACTACATCATATCCTCCTCCTCTCCTATCAATTTCCACTCTACCGGATTTTATTGAGGTTAATATCTCTGGTTCTGTACAGGATATCATGGGGAATTAGAAAGGCTTAGTACCTACGCGAGTTAGCAACCTAAGCTTATCCCTGAAGCTGCACACTCCTTACGTAAAACAACTCCATCCACATCTGTACCGTAATCGTACTGCTCCTCCTCTATCAAAGCGTGACTATGCTAGCACAACATTACTCTTAAATCGTCCGCAATATAACATTATTTTTCCGCCTATATAAAGGCTCATTACATTCAAATATCTCTCCCAGTCCCTCGTTCCCCTCACGCTTCTTATAAAACACACGTCCTTAAATATAATATAAAATCGCGATAGGAGATTAAACAAACTCCCCGTTCATCCTGTTTCACCATTTCAAACTCATTCTATCTTTCATCAGCATACTCAGTCTAAATTCGAGGCGCTAATTTCCTGATACATACTTCTATTGCCTCTTGTAAATCTACCCTCACTCGCATAGTCCTCTCCATAGCTCCCCAGAAGCCATTTCCCTTGGGCAGGGTTTTACCAGAATCCAAATATTGGATTATATTGGGCAACGGCTCAAATAAACGACTAACAAAGAAGTCTGCTCATATTCCATCATCTTTTTCCCGAGAAGGGGCCCAAATCCCACATGTAGTCTATTCATTTTAGTTGTGAATAAGAGGTCCGAGACGTTTCCCATCTTCCTCTTCTCAATAGTCGCACACTGTACATGTATCTTATCTCTCGAGTCTACGGCATCTACCTTTTCTCTCATTCAGCCTCCTATCTCCTAATATTTCTTTTAGTATTATTTTTTGCCAGAGATGGTTCAACCAGTGAAATGCTCCATATATAATTACCTACACTAAAAGTGAGATAACTTCTAGGGCTACACTGCATCTCCTTTACCTTTAAATATCGGTATTATTATTCCTTTCCGGTACCTTACCCTCTCTCCAACACTTGTTCATCAAATAATGATTATCACTTTAGCTCCTCTCCTTCCCTCACCACCAACTCTATCACTCTCCGTGTGCGGGCTGTAACCCTTCTTCATCCTTTTTATAGCCCCTCATATTCTTCCTAACCGTATGCTCTTCACGCCTTCCCCTCCTCCGTCTGATCTACGCTTCTTCCTCTTGTTCTCTGTAATCTACATTTAGCAGATCTTCTTCATAGTATTCGATCATCTATCATTTCTTTCTTCGGGTCTCCAACCTCGACCAAGAATCTCTCCGTTTTATCTTTTATATTTCTAGTTACGCTTTTTGGTTTCTATACGCCTTCGCCATCTTAAATAGCTTTTCTTTCCTTCGCCACATCTTCTCGTTATTTCTCCTGCCATTCTCTCCGTCTCCATTTTTTTTGCCCTCCTCTTTATTCTCTCTGCCTCATTCCTGGCCTGTACATATTCCTCCCTTGCTGCCGCGGTTCTTCTTTTCAGCCACTTCCTCATTTTTCCTGTTTTTAACCTTAATGTTTTTCACTTCTTCGGTTCACCATGGTGTATGTCTAGACCCTCCACCCATCTTTTTTCCAAGAGTTTCTCTGCCCTTTCCTAATGAAGCATCCTGCAAGTCCTTTTCGTTTCTCTCCATTTCCTTAGGGTTTCCTGCTTTTCCCGTTCATAATTTCGTCTCGTTTCTTGTTCTTAAAACTTCTCCACTCTGATCACAGCCCTCTTCTGCTCATTTACTCCTATCCCACAATTTTTTAATCACGATGATATAAATATACTATAATATTATATATATATATAGTATAATATATATATATATAATATATATATTTAATATACTATTATAATATAATATATATATTATATATGTATATATATATATAATATATATATGATATATATATAAATATATATAATATATTATATATATTATATATAATATATATATAATATATATATATATATATATTATATAATATATATTATATATATATTATATATATTATTAATTCCAATTAAAATAAATAATTTTGAAAATTCGGCGTAATATTTGATTTACTTGAAAGAAATATACGTTAAATTAAAAAACACTCATTAGAAAGTTAATAGTTATATTTATGTCCTTTCGAATTCGTGATATATCAAATTTCGAATATTTTTATGTAAAAACAAACTCGGATAATTATACGTGGGCCTCAATTTTAAATTTGAAATCATAGTAAAATACCAAAAAAAAGTTTGATATATTTTAGGTATGTTTATATATTTTGCATCAATTTATAACATAAGCAGTAAATGGAATTTAAAATAATTTTTTTTATTTTCTTTGATTTATCTTATGTAATATTTACAGGTTAACCCCGGTAGAAAACCCCGGATTTTTCCTGATTTTCTTTGCCGGGCCGGACCCGGGGGCATGGGCCTGGGCCGGGGCGGGCCGGGCGCCGGGGCCCCGGTCGGTATTTAATTATATACAAAAAATTTCAAATTTTATTAAAGATGCCCATTTTTAACGCGTAATATAAAACAATATCTTCTATTTTAATTTAAATATTTTTTTTGGAAATTTTAATATTATATTTAAGGTTACAAAAATTAGGTCAATTTATAATAAACACGAAAAAGGCACAAAATTTTATGTTTATTTTCACACGGGAAAAGTTTTGGCTATAAATGTAATGAATTCAATTAATTTACGTGTATATTGTGCCTACATAGATCAAACGAATCTTAAATTTTTCAAACTGAGTGTAACCTCTTTTTTATCTTCAAATTGACGAATTTTTTTGGTACAGGAAGAATTTGAAATTAGTAATCTATTGTTCTTACTATATCTAAGGTTTTATCTCATGAGGATAGTTGTACAAGATGATCACAGAGCTCAGTCAATGTCTTCGGGGATTGGCTGAAATTCTACCAATAAGAAGGTCGGATTTTATTATGATACTGGTTCTATATTTTTCTCCAAACTCATGAATTGATATATTGGTGTAATGGATTCACTAATTAAAAAACCGTAATAATTACATGCATTTAAGGTATGTGTTGTGTAATATATGATGCATACAATAATAAGCGCAGTCTACTGAAAACCGTAATTCTCAATAGACTACATTAGCAATCAAGATATTGAAAGATAATAAACGTGAACTTGCATTGTTTATAGCCTATTAAATTCCATTTTGACAGCATTCACTACCGAAAGGATTGGCTATGACCCGGTTAAACGGTCAGCGGAAAGAACTTAAAAGTGGAGCGCCTACTTAGATGAGAGGAGAGAGAGCGAGAGAAGGGGAGAGAGAAGGGGAGAAAGAGAGAGAGAGAGGGAGAGAGAGAGGGAAGAGAGAGAGAGGGAGGAGAGAGAGAGAGTTACAAAGATATTGAAGATAATTAAACGTAACTTGCATTGTTTACTTCAAAAGAATTGAAAATGAAAGGCAGAAAATGTAACGAGGATATATCAAAGGGGCTTTGAAAATTTAAATGTTAAAAATACAAGAGTATTCCCTTTATATTTCTCGTTTTCTAAAATTGCTTTTTTTAATAGAAAAAGAGTTTTTCAGCCATTTATTAAGGGAATACTTGTTCATTTTGAATTTGCACTTAAAAATAGGAATATGCTAAAGATTATATATTTCAATTAATTTGTAACTCTCTCTCTCTCTCTCTCTCTCTCTCTCTCTCTCTCTCTCTCTCTCTCTCTCTCTCTCTCTCTCCTCTCTCTCTCTCTCTCTCTCTCATCTAAAAGCGCTCACTTTTAATTTTCCGCTGACCGTTACCGAGTCATAGCCAATCCTCTCGGTGTGTGAATGTGCAAAATGGAATTTATAGGCTATAAAAGATGAAATTTCAGTATATCATTATAAAATACCTAGATGCTAACGCAGTTATTGAAAATTAAGATTCAGTAGATCGCTTATTATTGTATGCATTCATATATACACACACATACCTAAATGATGTAATTATGACGTGTTTTAAGTTATTATTCGGAATAGGTGATATCAGGCTCACTGAGTTTGGAGAAAAATATAGAACCAGTATCATAATAAAATCCGACCTTCTTATTGGTAGAATTTTAGCTAATCACCGAAGGCATTGACTGAAGCTCTGCTGATCATCTTGTACACTATCCTCACTGAGATAAAACCTAGATGTAGTAAGAACAATAGATTACTAATTTCAAATTCTTCCTGTACCAAAAAAATTCGTCAATTTGAAGATAAAAAGAGGTTAGACTCGTTTGAAAAGTTCCAAGATTCGTTTGATCTTTGTAGGCACAATATACACGTAAATTAATTGAATTCATTACATTTATAGCCAAAACTTTTCCCTGAAAATAACAATAAAATTTTGTGCCTTTTTCGTGTTTATTATAAATTGACCTAATTTTTGTAACCTTAAATTTAATATTAAAATTTCAAAAAAAATATTTAATTAAAATAGAGATTTGTTTATATTTCTTCAAATGTTCTTTTGAGACATTGATTTTTGATGATTCTTGGGTTCAGAGGTCAAAGTAATGATTTTTGGGCCCCGGCCCGGCCCCCCCCGCCCGGCCCGGCCCCGGCCCCGGCCCCGGCAAAAAATCAGGAAAAACCGGGGTTTTCTACCGGGGTTAACTGTAAATTTACACTAAATAAAATCAAAAGAAAATTAAAAAAAATTATTTTAATTCCAATTACTGCTTTGTTATAAATTGATGCAAAATATATAAACATACCTAAATTAATCAAATTTTTGGTATTTACTATGATTTACAATTTAAAGTTGAGGCCAAATTATAATTTTTCCGAGTTGTTTAAACATAAAAATATGCGAAATTCGTGATATATCAAAACAATTCGGAAAGGAATAAATATAGATTGTTTAAAATATAGTATTTATTTTTTTAAAGTAAAAATATCTTCAAGAAATCAAATATTTTCCGAATCTCTTCTAGATATTTATTTAATTGGAATTAATATATATATAATAAGTATATATATATATATATATTATATAATATATATATTTAATATATATAATTAATATATATATATATATATTATATATATATAATATATATAAATGTATATATATATACATATATTATATTATATATATATATATAATATTACTATATATATATATATTATATATATAATTATAATTTATATATATATAATATTAGTATATATATAAGAACATGAAAGAAATGAAGATGGGGAGGAGGGAGAAATGAGCAGAAGAGGGCATGATCAGAATGGAGAAGTTGAAAGAACAAGAAACGAGACGAAGTTATGAACAAAGCAGGAAACCCTAAGGAATGGAGAAAAAAACGAAGACTGCGCGATGTCCATTAAGGAAGTGGCAGAGAAATCTCTTGGTAAAAGATGGGTAGGAACTAGCAACACATGGGAAACGACAGAAGTGAAAAAAGCAATTAAGGTAAAAACATGGATAATGAGGAATTGGCTGAAAAGAAGAACAGCGGCACCAAGGGAGGATATGTACAGGCCAGGAATGAGGCAGAGAGAATAAAGAGGAGGGCAAAAAAGATGGAGAACGGAGAGAATGGCAGGAGAAATAAACGAAGATGTTGGCGAAGAAAGAAACAGCTATTTAAGAATGGCGAGGCGTATAGATAAACCAAGAACCGTAACAGAAAATATAAAAGAATAGAAACGGAGAGATTCTTGTGAGACCGAAAGAAAAATGACAGATGGACCGAATACTATGAAGATCTGCTAATGTAGATCAGAGAACAAGAGGAAGAAGCTGAAGAGTTCAGACGAGGGAGGAGGAAGGCGGGGAGAGACATAACGGTAGAAGAATATGAGAAGGCTATAAAAAGGTATGACCGAAGGTAAAGCTCCAGGAGAAAATGGAGTGGCTGTGGAGTTGTGGTGGAGGGAGGAGAGGACTAAGAGGGAAATCTTAGTTTGATGAACAAGTGTGGAGAGAGGCGAAAGGTGCCGGAAAGGTTGGGGCAAAAGCAATTAATAATACCGATATTAAAAGGTAAAAAGGAGAATTGCAGGATGCCTGATAATTATAGAGGCATTTCACTGGGAACCCATCTGGCAAAATAGTACGAAAGAATTTGGCAGGAGGCTGAGAGAGAACGGTAGACCGAGACTCGGAAAGAACGTACGGTATAGAAGAGGAAGAGGAACGAAAGGAGAAGCTCTTAATTCACACTAAGAATGCCTCGGAAAAGAGTGCTGAATATGGCGAAAGAATTCTTTGTAAGCGTTTTGC
>JABUQX010081264.1:17500-19528 GCA_015478945.1 Trachelipus rathkii | reverse complement strand
CTTTAACTCATATGTTTAACTGCTTTAACTCATATATTTATTAACATTACATACCTTAAAGCAGTAAATCAGTAAATCAATAGAGGTGTTACATAGCAACTAGGGGATTAGTATGCTTTTGTTTTACTGCTTTACTGCGTTAACTCATATGTTTTAGCTTAACTCGTATATTAATTACATTACATCCTATAAAGCAGTAAATCAGTTAATTAAACTGCCTTTACATAGCAACAAGGGGATTAGTATGCTTTTGTTGTACTGCTTTACTGCTTTAACTCATATGTTTTACTGCTTTAACTCATATAAACTCATAGGCTTTACTGCTTTAACTCATAATTTACTGAATTTATTGTTTTTTTTATTTTTATTATTTTATTTTAATACGATATTTTATATTATTTCTTTATTAGTTTTATTATTATTAATTTATATTAATTATTTTATTTTATTTTTATTATTATTTTTATTTTTTATACTTAGGGTTATTTTACTTATACCTATTGTTATTATTATTTTAACACCACATACCACACAACACCACACACACATAACACACACACACACACCACACGCACCCTGTTTCTGATATTGATAAAATAATTTAACATGGGAGGAAGCTTATATAAAATAATAACCTTTTTTTGTTTTCGTTAAGCTTACCTTTATAATACTCATTCAATTATAACTAAATTATTTCAAAGTTTCTTAAAACTTCTATAAATCAATCATTAACTTTGAAGAAAGAATTTATTATTAAACTGGTAATACTTTTTGTTTATAAATGTTTATGAGATTTGTAAAAACATATATTTTACGACCTTAAAGCAATAAAAGCAAGTCAGGCATGATGTGGAACCATCTGCACCACACTATGCCACATAGTGTCGCACTGACCTCCTAGTTCATCTTCTACATCATCTATAGCACCATGACTACTAGACTGTTTTGCAGGACCTGAAGTTCTTCTCTGCTAGACATAACATGTATTTTATTAAAATCATCTCTAGGTTTTATTTAAAAATAACATTATCACTTACATTTATATTATTCGCTCAATGTTAACTAAAAATATTTCAAAGTTTTTTACATAATTCGATTTTTCTTTATGATTATTATATTATCTATGTACATTGACAATCCAACACGAGAAAACAACAACCCGCACTCCTAACAGATACGAAACTGACCTCTCTCTGTAAAATTTGTGGTGAAATAACTACTTTAGGCCTAATGTTTAGAAAGCCTTTTGTACCCCGGCAGAGCCTAATACCAAGGTCAAAAATATATTTCCAAACTGGACCTCTTCTGTAAAATGTGGTGCATAACTACGTTAGGCCTAAATTAGGGCATTAAATTTAGGGATAAAACCTTTTTTGTATGCCCGGTGGCTGATTTAGCCTAATACCGGTTCAAAAGGTAATTCAGTTATAGACAAGAATCGAGAATTAATTTTATTATTTTATTTTATAAATATTATTTCAAACTGAAACATGCTAGAGTCGTAAATCCTTTAAGCACGTAGAAAGGGAAATGCTTTCCTTTCTTGTGAGTGGACGGAGAAATCCTTATCTCTATATGACCGCGCATGTGATTGGTCGAGAATTAATTTTATCGCTTTTTGGTTTTAGGTATGTAAAAACATGTTTTTTTCATATTCCTAAGCCTTACCTGTGATTGGATGGAAAATTAGCTTTGTTCTTTTTTAAACTTATACTTGAGCAGGTGTGTTTTGACCAACTCATCTTTAAACATATACTCGTTTTGCTGTTAAGCGGTGCACAAGTTCTTCTGATTTGTAATTAAAAAGTGTTCTATTCACTATAGTGTTATATTGATGCATTTCACTTAACAGGTATACCTTCAATACAAGACCATTGTCCAGTGGGAAATCCAAGAATCCCAGAAGTAGGGTTTCATATCTTATATAAAAGAAAACCCCGATGGATTTTGAATTTTTCAAGTGTGACTACATCACCATGTTATGAGTACCAAGCGTATTTTTCATGATCCAGGATGAATTACTTTTTG
>JABUQX010081264.1:0-10000 GCA_015478945.1 Trachelipus rathkii | reverse complement strand
GTATGGAGACCTGTTGCAATCTAGTATGGAGTCCTGTTGCAGACCCAATATGGAGTCCTGTTGGAGACCTAGTATGGAAGCAGGTGTGCAAAACCGATTTGGAGACCAAACTAATGTGGAGACCTGGTGCAGACCGGTTGGAAACCTGGTGCGGACCTGTTGTGGATCCGGTGCAAAGTTGGTGTGCGGATCCAGAGTTATTGGTGGAGCTCAGGTGGTGTGGACACCACTAAAGAAGAATTGGAGGGTGCCGATATAGCACTCCCTATAATAAAGTTACAGGGACTTACTGACAAAAGTTACGTAGTAACGAGGTTTTCTTAAGTTTTTTTATTAATGTATATAATACTTTCGTTAAGAGAAACATTGACTCTTTCAGATGAGGATTGTAAAAAGTATACTTGATAACTTTTCGGTGATGATTAATGTGTATGGTATTTTTTTTAAGAGAAACATTGACTCTTTTATATAGCAATTTAAATAATGATACTTGGTTAACTTTTATGTGTTAATTTGAAGTGCGAGAACGATTAATGTGTACTTTACGAATTAAGTGTTTGAATTTATATTGAGAATATTTTGGTGTATATATTAGATAGGTTAGATAGATAGTTAGGATTTTAAATATTTGATTAAATTTATATGCAGTTTGATTTCGTGTATGTACAATTATAATAATGAAAAATGTCTTTTGTATTCCTGAACCCCCACTTAGATATGAACGCATATTGTAACTTGGATGGGGCACCCATCCGGTTATATTGGTGGCTTCGTAGAGTTTGGGATCGGCCCTTGAGGAGGAGAACTTATTTTGGTGGCTCGTTCGGCGTCTTCAAGTGGTGGGTTCGGCATACCAGGTATAGTGAGAGAGCATAGGTGTGGAATCTACAAAAACTGTAAGTAGAGAAAAAAAATTTTTTTTGAGTTGCCAAAATTTTTTTTGTTGTTGGCGAATTTTTTTTTTTTTCGTTTCTCAAAGGTTGATGGTATGGTGGTGTATTTTTTTTTCTTTTTAAGATTGCGTTGCAATCTTGAAGGGGGAGTTATATAATAAGTTGGTTTATAAACCAAGTAACTCCCAATGAAAATTGTGATACGGGAGAAATTTGAGAGCGAAAACTAGATACGTTTTGGCAGACAGTCATGGAGGTGCTTAAGTGTTGATCGTTATTGGCAGAATGGTGCCCTGGATCATGTGGTGTAGGCGGTTGGAGCGAATTTGACAAAGGAGTTTAATGGAGATTATATGGAGTTATTCGTGTCCCGTGAATCGGGTAAGTTTTGTTTAAGTTTTACGTTTATTAAATAAAGTGAATTAATCCAGTATTTTAAAGACATTAAGTATAGGTTACTCAAGTTGAGAATTAAGGTGTATACTATTTTATTATTATTATTATTATTATTATTATTATTATTATTATTATTATTATTATTATTATTATTATTATTATTATTATTATTATTGTTTTACTTGTATATTTGCTAGTATGATAGAGTGTGTGAATGTCGCAGTAAAAGTGTAATATTTATTAGGTTAGGGTTTTAATTAATAGTATTTATTGTTATTATTATTATTATTATTATTTTTTATTATTATTTTATTAATATCTATTATTATTATTAGTTATTATTATACGTATTAAAAAGTATATATATTTGACGTTGGACTTTTTTGGTTTTAGGGTCCAGTATGGAGACCTGTTGCAGTCCAGTATGGAGACCTGTTGCAGACCTAGTATGGAGTCCTGTTGGAGACCTAGTATGGAAGCAGGTGTGCAAAACCAATTTGGAGACCAAACTAATGTGGAACCTAGTGCAGACCGGTTGGAAACCTGGTGCGGACCTGTTGTGGATCCGGTGCAAAGTTGGTGTGCGGATCCAAAGTTATTGGTGGAGCTCAGGTGGTGTGGACACCACTAAAGAAGAATTGGAGGGTGCCGATATAGCACTCCCTATAATAAAGCTACAGGGACTTACTGACAAAAGTTACGTAGTAACGAGGTTTTCTTAAGTTTTTTTATTAATGTATATAATACTTTCGTTAAGAGAAACATTGACTCTTTCAGATGAGGATTGTAAAAAGTATACTTGATAACTTTTCGGTGATGATTAATGTGTATGGTATTTTTTTTAGAGAAACATTGACTCTTTTATATAGCAATTTAAATAATGATACTTGGTTAACTTTTATGTGTTAATTTGAAGTGCGGGAACGATTAATGTGTACTTTATGAATTAAGTGTTTAAATTTATATTGAGAATATTTTGGTGTATATATTAGATAGGTTAGATAGATAGTTAGGATTTTAAATATTTGATTAAATAATATGTTGTCATTGATTTGTGTGTGTGTAATTATAATAATGGAAAATGTCTCTTGTATTCCTGAACCCCCACTTAGATATGAACGCATATTGAAGACCCGGTTAGAAAATTATAAATGTTATAATTATATATATATATATATATATATATTATATATTATATAATATATATATATATTATTATATATATATATATATATATATATATCATATATATATATATTTATATAATTAATTTATATATATATATATATATAAATATATATATTATATATATATATATATATATATATATATATATATATGCTTTATTAAACAACTGCTACAAATTCAGCGCAGTGTGATAGGTATTCAGAAAATAACCGCTTAAGTAATTCACACTGCTAGTGAGCTACGTACGCACTGCTGGGATGTGAACCTGGGCCTTTGCAGATGTCCGCGTAAGTGTTTGACGACTACGCCACGATGGACTAAAAGTAAAGCGCGAGAATTGTTCCTGCGGTGAATATATCACCCACCCAACAGGAACCACGACGCACTCTACCCGTCCACACTCGGGCGTAGCGATAGGGCGTAGCGACAAACAGGGCACCGCGCAGAGTGAAATACTTTATAACCGGGGAATATATTGTATGTATAACAACTGCTACAAATTCAACGCAGTGTGATAGGTATTCAAAAATAACCCTTAAGTAATTTCATACTGCTGGGATGTGAACCTGGGCCGTAGCAGATGTCCTCGTAAGTGTTTGACGACAACGCCACGATGGACTAAAAGTAAAGCACGAGAATTGTTCCTGTGGTGAATATATCACCCACCCAACAGGAAACCACGAAGCACTCTACCCGTTCACGCATCGGGCCGTAGCGCCAAACAGGGCACCGCGCAGAGTGAAATACTTTATAACTGGGATGTGATCCTGGGCCCTAGCAGATGTCCGCGTAAGTGTTTGGCGACTACGCCACGATGGACTAAAAGTAAAGCGCGAGAATTGTTCCTGCGGTGAATATATCACCCACCCAACAGGAACCACGACGCACTCTACCCGTCCACGCTCCGGGCACGTAGCGACAAACAGGGCACCGCGACCGAGTTGAAATACTTTATAACGGGGAATTATATTGTATGTATTAACAACTTGCCTACAAATTCAACGCAGTGTGATAGGTATTCAAAAATAACCCTTAAGTAATTTTTCACACTGCGTGGGATGTTGAACCTCTGCCTTTGCAGTTGTCCGCAGTAATGTGTTTGACGACTACGCCACGATTGGACTAAACAGTTAAAGCGCGAGGAATTGTTTCCTGCGGTGAACTATATCACCACCCACAGGGTAAAACCACGAAGGCACTCATACCCGTCCACGCTCGGCGTAGCGACCCAACAGGGCACCCGCCAGAGTTGAAATACTTATAACCGGGGAATATATTGTATGTATAACAACTGCTACAAATTCAACGCAGTGTGATAGGTATCCAAAATAACCCTTTAAGTAATTTCACACTGCTGGGATGTGAACCTGGGCCTTTGCAGATGTCCGCGTAAGTGTTTGACGACTACGCCACGATGGACTAAAAGTAAAGCGCGAGAATTGTTCCTGCGGTGAATATATCACCCACCCAACAGGAACCACGACGCACTCTACCCGTCCACGCTCGGGCGTAGCGACAAACAGGGCACCGCGCAGAGTGAAATACTTTATAACCGGGGAATATATTGTGTGTATACAACTGCTACAATTCAAACGCAGTGTGATAGGTATTCAAAAATTAAACCCTTAAAGTAATTTCACAATGCTGGGATGTGAACCTGGGCCTTTGCAGATGTCCGCGTAAGTGTGTTTGACGACCACGCCACGATGGACTAAAGTAAGCGCGAGAATTGTTCCGGCGCGTAGAACATACTCGTCCACCAACAGGAACCACGACGACACTCTACCCGATCCCACGCTCGGGACGTAGCGACAACAGGGCACCGCGCAGGTTGAAATACTTTATAAACTCGGGATATATTGTATGTATAACAATGCTACCAAATTCAACGCAGTGGTAGGTATCTAAAAATAACCCCTTAAGTAATTTCACACTGCTGGGATGTGAACCTGGGCCCTTTGCTGATGTCCGCGTAAGTGTTTGGCGACTACGCCACGATGGACTAAAAGTAAAGCGCGAGAATTGTTCCTGCGGTGAATATTCACCCACCCAACAGGAACCACGACGCACTCTACCCGTCCACGCTCGGGCGTAGCGACAAACAGGGCACCGCGCAGAGTGAAATACTTTATAACCGGGGAATATATTGTGTGTATAACAACTGCTACAAATTCAACGCAGTGTGATAGGTATTCAAAAATAACCCCTTAAGTAATTTCACACTGCTGGGATGTGAACCTGGGCCCTAGCAGATGTCGCGTACGTGTTTGACGACTACGCCACGATGGACTATAAAAGTAAGCGCAGAGAATGTTCCTGGGTGAATATATCACCCACCCAACAGGAACCACGACGCACTCTACCCGTCCACGCTCGAGCGTAGCGACAAACAGGGCACCGCGCAGAGTGAAATACTTTATTCCGGGGAATACATTGTATGTATAACAACTGCTACAAATTCAACGCAGTGTGATAGGTATTCAAAAATAACCCCTTAAGTAATTTCACACTGCTGGGATGTGAACCTGGGCCTTTGCAGATGTCCGCGTAAGTGTTTGACGACTACGCCACGATGGACTAAAAGTAAAGCGCGAGAATTGTTCCTGCGGTGAATATATCACCCACCCAACAGGAACCACGGACGCACTCTACCCGTTCGCTTACGCCCGAGCAGTGGGACGGGCTAGAGTGCGATACCGAAGGATCAAAATAACGCACCCGTGGTGCCTGTAAGGGCGTGGAGGTGATATATTCACCGCAGAACAATTCTCGCGCTTTACTTTAGTCCATCGTGGCGTGGTCGTCAAACACTTACAGCGGACATTGCAGAAGGCCAGGTTTACATCCAGCAGTGTGAAATTTCTAAAGAGGTTAATTTTGAATTCCTATCACACTGCGTTGAATTTGTAGCAGTTTTTACATACAATATACTCCCCGGTTATAAAGTATTTCACTCTGCGCGGTGCCCTGTTTGTTGCTACGCCGAGCGTGGAACGGGTAGAGTGCGTCGTGGTTCCTGTTGGGTGGGTGATATTCACCACAGGAACAATTCTCGAGCTTTACTTTGTAGTCCATCGTGCGTATCGTCAAAAACACTTACGCGGAACATCTGCAAAGGCCCAGTTCACATACCCAGCAGTGTGAATACTTAAGGGCGTTATTTTTGCAATACCTATCACACTGCGTTGAATTTGTAGCAGTTGTTATACATACAATGTATTCCCCGGAATAAAGTATTTCACTCTGCGCGGTGCCCTGTTTGTCGCTACGCCCGAGCGTGGACGGGTAGAGTGCGTCGTGGTTCCTGTTGGGTGGGTGATATATTCACCGCAGGAACAATTCTCGCGCTTTACTTGTGTCCAATCGTGGGTGAGTAATTGCACACTGCTGGGATGTGAATCTGCTAGGGCCCATGTTCACATCCCAGCAGTGTGAAATTAATTAAGGGGTATTTTTGAATACCTATCACACTGCGTTGAATTTGTAGCAGTTGTTATACATACAATATATTCCCCGGTTATAAAGTATTTCACTCTGCGCGGTGCCCATGTTTGTCGCTACGCCCGAGCGTGACGGGTACGAGTGCGTCGTGTCCTGTTGGGTGGGCTGATATATTCACCGGCAGGACAATTCTCAGCGGCTCTTACGTTAGTCCATCGTGCGTAGTCGTCAACACTTACGCGGACATCTGCAAAGGCCAGGTTCAATCCCAGCAGTGTGAATTACTTAAAGGGTTATTTTTGAATATTATATATTATATATATATATATATATTATATATATATAAATATATATATATTATATTAATATATATTTATATATATATATAATATATATATATATATATATATATATATATATAATTATATATATACTTATATATATATACAATTATATAACAACCTCCTGTGGCAAAGCATTCCAAAATTTAACAACTCTATGCTGAAAGAATGCTTTCTTATATCCAAGATGGCATGCTTTCTTTTTAATTTTCTTGTTATGCCCCCTGGTCTCCCGTCCGTGCTCTACTATAAAGAATTTATTGGTCTCCGTATTATCAATAGATGTAAAAATTTTGTAGACTTGTCTATCATGTCCCCTCTGAAGAATCGCCTTTCTACTGAAAAACATTCCTACTCCTTCAGCCTCTCCTTCATAGCATTCTTACCTCAAATCCAGAATCAATTCCTTGCTTGCTCTACGTTGCACTCCTTCTAGCATAATCTTAGTCTTTCTTTAATAAGGGGCCCAAACTTGTGAGCAATACTCTAATACTGAACATAGCTATTATACAATTTACTTATTACTTCTTTGCTCTTGTAAACAACATTGCGATTTTATTATGCCAGCATCTTATTAGCTTTATTATTTGCTTCCAAACACACTGATTAGCTACTTTTAAATTGCTGCTTATAACACCCTATATATTTTTTCTTGGTCCACAGACTCAAGCCAATCTCCATTCATATCGCAGTTAAATACTTTTATTTGAGAAACCTAGGGGAAGAACCTTTACAATTGTTTACTATAAAAAATTCATTTGCACTCTATCTGCCTCACCCCAGAAGTCTTTTTCAAGATCATTTTGAATCTTTATACATCCCTTCCACTTTTTCTAAACTGAGGTGACACTTTGGTTATTATCTGCAAACCTTAGAAAACCTTTGCATTTAAGTCCATGGTTTAAATCATTTATATATATTGAGGAACAATTGTAAACCCCAGCTCCTGAACCTGTGGGACACCCACTCTTCATTATTTCCATGATGACTTATTGCCATTCCTAGTTGTACACACTGTTTTCTATTTCCCACACTACTCTTTAATCCAACCATGTACCACCCCACCTATACCACATTGAAGTAACTTCTTCATCAGCCTTATGTGGGGAACCTTATTATCAAAAGTTTATATATATATATATATATTATATAATACTATATATATATATATATATTATATATATATATATATAATATATATATAATATATTATATATATATATATATATATAGTAGAGAGAGAGAGAGAGAGAGGAGGAGAGAGAGAGAGAAGGAGAAGGCCGAAGTAGTTTTTTTTTTAAATTAAAATTTGAAAAGAAGAATAAAAAAAAAAAAAACAGCAAAAAAAATCAAATTCATATAATTTTAATAATAAGTAATAATAATAAGTAATATTAATAATAATAATAATAATAATAATAATAATAATAATAATAATTAATAAAATTAATAATAATAATAATAATAATAATATAAATAATAATAAAATAATATTAATAATAATAATAATAATAATAATAATTATAATAATAATAATATAATAATAATAATATAATAATATAATAATAACAATTAATAATAATAATTAATAATAATAATAATAATAATAATAATAATAATAATAATAATAATAATAATAATAATAATAATAATAATAATAATAATAATAATAATTAGGTTACTTTTCAAAGTAGTTTCCATTAAAATACATTTTTTTTTCAAAGAAAACGAATTTTTGCCAATTGTTTAAGCTTGTTTTCATAATATTTTTCACTTTATAAAGTATATATTACAGCTAAAGTATAGGAACTTTAATTGACTTATTTTTTGTAAAAAAGAGTGAAAATTTATTATCTAGTATTCCCATTGGCTCTAAAAATGCTTTCACAAGGCAGAATTAGTTTTAATTTTTACTATATTTCTTGAAGTATTGAAGTTTGAACGAAATTTTAAAGTACTTATGCTTTAATATGAGAAACAAATTCGTTCAAATAGGGCTTCAGCGACAAATTTATAGATGAGCTGGGCATGTTATATCACTATACATTTTTTGGCGCAATTTGATTGGCTTAGAGATGTGAACATTATATATTATACTGATAATGTGCTCGCAATTTGATCACAGCAAATTTACAGCATTACCTGGCATGTTATTTAAATAATTAATTCATTTTTAATTGATCGCTTTTTCAAACGCATTTAATATATAGTTATAGGTATATATATATAATTATATATATTAATATTATAAGATATATAATATATATATATATATATATATTATATTATATATAATAATATATATGTATATATATATATTATATATATTATATATATATATAAATATATATAAATATATATATATAATATTATATATATGCATATATAAATATATATATACTACCACACTCAATAATAAAATATATATATAATACTATATATATACTACTATCATACTGTATATATATCATATACTCATATATATATATATAATATATATATACAACGTATAATAATAATAATATTAATGAAAATGAAAATAAACTAATGAATGAAAAAACAAATGGGATTTGATTTATTTTTTATCTCATCTGGTCAGTCATCTCCGCATCAATAGATGACTGGACGCTTCGCCCTGATATATATTATATATATATATATATATATACTATATATATTATATTATATATATATATATATTATATATATATATATATATATTATAATATGATTATATTATATAATATATATAAATATATATATATATATATATATTATATAGTATATATATATATCATATATATATATATAAATACTTAATATATATATATATATATATATATAATTATATATATATATATATAGATTATATTATACTATATATATATATTATTTGGCTTAGTATTAGATAAGCCTGACCACATATTTTCTGAAAAAAATTTCTAAGCTCAAAAAAATTTCTACGTTCAGAAAAGTTAATTAAGTTAAGTTTTTTTCAAGAAAATTCTTTAGTGGCAAGCATCTTCTGGAATTATGCCAGAAGCCTGCCACTAAACAATTGTTTCTTAAAAAAAAAAACTAACTTAATTAACTTTTCTGAACTTAGAGAAATTTTTTTTAACTTAGAAAATTTTAGGTCTTCAAGGAAATCTTGTCAGGCTACTCTCATACTAAAGCCTACTATATGTATATATATTATATATATATATATATATATATATATATATATATATATAGTACGTGCATTAGTATATATATATATATATATATATATATATATATATATATATATATATATATATATAGTATATATATTATATATATATATATATATATATATAAAACAATCTAACTTTAATAAGAACAAATCATTTTTTGACACGAGTGCCGCTTTTCAAAATTTGCAGTATTATCTTGAACATCACAGACTTTCAGACCAGATTGTAAGTAATATTTTGGATTCATCTCACCATTTAATGAATTTAAAGATGAAAATAGAAACTAATAAAAGTAAAAACAGACACAATAATATTTTTAAAAACAGTATATGGAGTAAGATGGGAAGCGAAGAATTTTTCGTGAATATCTCACAAAGTAACTTATCAGAGGACCAAAAATTAGTATTGTCTTTGGGACCGTCCTTCGGGATCGGGACAAACATGAGCTTGCCCGAGTTCTTATGTAACATGGAAAGGTTTCAAAACAATAATAGAGGGCTAAATATGAATTACGACTTACTCA
>JABUQX010081263.1:32500-38943 GCA_015478945.1 Trachelipus rathkii | reverse complement strand
TGATAACGAGTATTATTGATGGCTTTTTCATATAAGCTACAGAACCGTTCGAACCGTTGTTGTCACTTGAAGGCACCTCTCAGGGAGATACGGTTGGTTGAGTTTTGAGATATAAAATTGCCCATTCAGGTTGCACACGCGGTAACTTCATTGACAGGAGTTTTGGATAACTGATACAATACAGGTTGAGAATCTTAGAAAGTGTTAGTTGGTTGTATTGTCACGGGGGCCTAGGCCAAGAGAATTGTTTATTCTGCTAGAAGAGTACAGTTAATGAATTATAATTTAATATCTTTGTCAACCAATCCATTTACATCTATTATTATTATTATTATTATTATTATTATATATATTCTATTTTATTATTATTATTATATTATTATTTGATTATTATATTATTGTATTATTATTATTCTTATTATATTATTATTATTATATTATTATATTATTATTATTCATTATATATTATTATATTATTATTATTATTACATATATATTATATTATTATTACTATTATTATTATCATTGATGTTATTATTATTATTATTCTTATATTGTTATTCAGTTATTATTGTTTATGGCTTTAATTATTTTTCTAGACTCATTTTATTAAATGTATTTCGGGTTCCAAATAACAACACTGTGTTGCAATTAGTAGTCCCATTTCACATCCTAGGGAAATAATTTTTTTTATTCATAAGTGATTTGATGTATTGAATTGTAAAATATGACATTATAATATTGAAAAATGTTTCATTCTATGCCAATTATGACTAAAATTATATTTTATTCTAATATTTATTGAATTGGCTTGAATAAATTCAATTGAATTGAATTTTACTTATCTATTATTTTATTATTATTATTTTATTAATTATTCATTATTTTTTAATTATTATTATTATTATTATTATTATTATTATTAATTATTATTATCATTATTATTATAACGAATTATTATTTATTAATTATTTTTATTATTATTTCCATTACGTATCATTAGTATTTCTAAGGATTATTATTAATTATTATTATTATATATTATTTATGATTATTATTAGAAAAACAACAATTATTATTATTATTTTCATTAAGTTCCTGTTATTTCGTCTCATATGGATGTATTGTATACATTCAATATATATATATATATATTATATAATATTATATATATATTTATATATATATATATATATATATATAATATTATATATATATACTATATATATATCTATATATATATATTATCATATATTATATGTATATGGCACTTGGCTTGGTGTAGGTGGTAAAATCTGAAGGCCTTCACAAGTTAATGATGAAAGTTTAAAATTATGTAGTTTCACAACTATTCCAGCAACGAAATATGCCACTTGGATCTAGAAATTATTTCTTTTTGAACACGAACCGTTTAGTTTCGTAATTATCTTTTTATTAAGGGGACAGAACACAAAGTTTTGCAGTAAAAATTATCTTTTTAATAAGAGGAAACAAAGTTTCCGATTGTTATTTCTTTAATACAGAGTAACACAAAGGTTACTAAAGGATGTAAAAACTCAAAATAAAATTATGATTTATGAATTATCTTTTAAATAAAAAAATTACCCTTTCGTTGAGATACTCTTTCTCGTAAACTTCAGGAACAGTCTGGACTTGCCCAGCGTTTACCATCACTGCTCAAATCTGTTTTCTTGGAATTTTTCGTCAATCGAGATTCCCAGTCTTGTTGATCTAACCCGGAAGTTTACCTCCCTTTCTTGAGACTTGATTTTTATTTTGAAGTTCTGATCTTCTTGTGAGCAAGCAAGTGAAGAATTGAGTTTTGAGAGTAAGTGATGAAGATATCTCAACTGGCAGGGAACCCTTTTATACAATTTTCTTCGTACTTATATCAAAAATTTTTCTACATAAATATTGACATTTGTACGAGCATAAATACAACTTTTTAATTTTTACAAATAAATATATTTGAGGATACTACATTACTTCCCCCCCAAGAACAGAGTGGTAAAGTATTATTAGGGCGTGTCAATTTGGAGGGCAAAATTAAAAATTCGTGATTTTTGTAAATGAGGGGGTCCAAAAAATCTGCCTTTTGATGTGTAATATCCTAATTTAAAAGGTTTTTCCCTTATTCATAAACATTTACTTTGGTAAATTTGCGCTTTGATTATAATGTATATTGAAATTTCGAAAAAAGGGGATAAACGTAATATAAACTTTAAGAAAATTTGCTCAAAATTTAAATGAATCCAAAACAAAGGATTTTCATTTATATTTTGTCTCTATTATCAAACACTGAAACACATTGTAAAAATGTAAAAAGCTTCAATCAACAATATTCATCAAATCTTGCTTCGATTCATTCCTTGACATCATTCTTCTGCTTGCTTCCTGGCCTCTAATGAATCTTCGTTTCTCATGAGTATACACTTTGCAGAAGCCTCTGTTACTTGTTTCACTCACCTCTCAATGGACTGTCCATTACATGGCCACTTTGACATTTTTATTGGCTCATCAGCAAGCTTTCTTATTTCTGATATTTTGAGTTTCGAAGTAAGTGGAGGTTCATATATACTTTTCTGGACCAGTGCATATCAGTTCCAAAAGGAAAGTTGCATTTGTCTCTAACTCTGCAGGTGTTTTCCTAGGCGAATAGCAATAGGCTCTCCTGGTTGTAGCATCATCTTTCATCCTTATTCAATATTTTCTAGACCCACTACTTTCCTTTCTCATCTCTTGAGTCTTCGAGCATAAAAGTGTCTGAAGCAACATTTCACTAAATGCGAACCCCGATATGAACATTGGATTGTTGGCAAAGCAATATCTGCTACTGCCTTCTGAATTTTAGGAGCTTCAATGATAAAGAAATGTTGGCGAGGTCCTTCCACCAAGACAGAGATTCGCGTTTGGATTGTAAAATCAGCAAGGGATAGAAAACGCCAACAACGTATTCCACAAGCAGTTGTGTAACGTCTTCAAGTTGTTTGCCTTTAAGGTAACGTTTTGAAACCCAAATGTAACAAATTCCTAATTGAAGTTGTTTAACAACACCGAGCAGTGTTCTTACAGGACCAATTTCTAAAAATGCCAGATCAGTTGAGTACACCTGTCTTTATGGCCTGAGTTATCCTGCAACCATAAGCCAGCCTGATCTGACAGAGAGTCTTTGGGCAAAAGTGTCACTCAATGGAACCAAAGGCTCTGGAAGGGATATTCTGACAAATGAGTGGATTTATTCTAGTTTTTTGCAGTATACAAGCATGCTTGCCAATACCTTACACGTTCCATTGTTGTCTATACAAGTTTTTCATCCAATTTCTGTTGATTCCAAGATGCCGCAAAAGGTAAAGCTCATTAGCTATCGAAGAGCACCCAACCAACCAGGTGAGAGTTCTAGATACAGCTGTTGCCCTTCAACCCAATTTGCCTGACTCCTCCTCCTTCCCAACCAGTGTTACAATTCGTTGAAATCGACACCAATAGCTGCAAAACTATTTTATCAAATGCTCTTTTTCTTTAAGAAGCGATCTCACAGATGAGGGCGACATTGCGACGCATAAGTGCACTTCCATCCACATCCCTTTATCGACTAAGAGTCCCCCTCCCTCCTCGTGTGAGTAAGAATGGCAACAACAGGCTCGAACCCTCGGCCTCCTGCGCAATCACTTAGCCGACACCAATCAGAAGCTGTACCCAGTACATACCTATATTTATCCAGACAATTACCTTGGAAATCTAAACATGTGAAACGAGTTCTGCTGTGTAACAAAACTTTAGTGGAATCTTTGCTCCCATCAAAGAAGATACATTCAATATTTGCCTAATTCCGGTATCGAGCATGAAATCGTTCATTCAAGTATGAATTTATCAAGCATTTTGTGCACATATTTTACTTTCAGTATTGTGCACATCACAAACAACGTTCCTCTACTACCTTCAGTAATTAATCTAGCATCCACAAAAGCATCTGTTGTAATGGCAGCTGTAGCCCGTAGACCGACACCATACCTAATACTTTGCAAATGAACGAATTGCGCACATTTTATAATTTTTATTTTTCCTGAACTTGTACTTGAAGATAGAAGGTTATATGTGAAAATGCACTTCACAACTGGCATTTGATTACGGATCTACATCTAGCAACTTCTTACTCATTCATTCGATAAACATCATCAAGCTATGGCTTTCATGTCTGATCCAGTTGAATAAGTGTAAGTCGTGTGTGATGGTGGGGTGTGTGTTAAATGTTAACTCTTCACTCTTCTACTTTTCCTGTAGCTAATAGATATTCAGAAATTCTTAACCGCTCAATACCAATATCACAATCTCTAATTCCTATGCCCTCTTTCCGATGCTTCCTTCAACTGTCTCCTCCTGTACTGAAGTTCTTGGCAGTATAGCAATGTTACTTCACCGACGAGTACCCATGCCTGCACTATCACGACTCCATGCTGATCGCAACAGATCCACCCTCTCTCTTTGCTCTATTAAATAAACACTAGTAACTCTATTGACAGGGATCTTTATATCCTTAACGAAGAGCAGGAGAACGTACACTTCATGTTTACACGTCAGCACCACTGGACATGTGGACCAATAAATTTGAGCATAGGGCGTAATCTCACATTGCAATTGGGATGTCAAATAGCTTGTCTACGTTGCTATGAAAGCTTTCAATCCAGATTTTCCTCTGCCATAGTGATATTTGTTATTTTTTGGCCTTTCCGCAGTTTTCTTCTATTCTTCTTCAGACTTTGCTCTCGACGTTAGAATGCACCACAATGTGTATGGTGTGTTTATTTTTAAGCACTTTTTGGGATAAATATCCGTTGCAAGAGTTGATGATGGGTAATTTCTAACTTCTCTTCCACTTGTCTCTTAGAGTTGGGAGTTCAGAAGCAGCATTTCTCGACCATTTCCAATGAAAGTTACTAGTAAGTGGAAGTTGCCATCTTGTCTTTTCCTTTTACTAGCCAGTGGTTCCGAATTTTCAGATGTTTGCAAGGGAAGAAACTTTTCGTGCCTGGAAAAAAAACAAGAAAATGTCACTATTTGTATTATTAATAAAAAATTAATAAAAAAGACAATCAGCTGGAAATGAGTATTGCTAGTTTAAAAACTTTTACGAGTGGCATTAATTTTTTTTACAGATGTTATGGTATAAGTATATTCTTAACCTTAGAGCAGAAGTATAGACAGAAATAATATAAGATAGGCCTTCTTTAGAGGAAGATAGTTTGCTCGCGCGAATTTTTCATGAAAACGTGAAGATATACTCACGAATTTTGATGGGGTAGCTATTGTACAAGCAAACCAATGTAATTGCCAGTTCTTGTAAATATAATTGTGAATCGCTAACCAGAACACAACTTTTTGACCCCCCCCTCATTTTTTAAAAAAGGAAGTCAAAAAATTTGATACGCCCTAATATATTATAAAATACTGTAGATGCATAATATAAAAGAAATAATAATTATTCAAATGTATGCATATTTGGGTTCATTCGAAAATGCACGCAAACATACAAAAAATTTCAGTGAGGCAAAAATAATAAAAAAATGAAATATATACAGAAAATGAAAAGGACATTCAAATATAAGCATATCTGATTATATCCGTAGATATAAGCAGATATACAAATATTTGATAGCATGAAAATACGAAATACAAAATGGTATACATAAAATGAAAGGTACATTCGCACGAAAATACAAAATACAAAATATTATAAATAATTATTTATATCAAATATATTGCACATAAGTTTGCTTGGAGAATGTCATTTGAAGAGGAATCTTGGAACTTTGACATTGATGGTAAGATTGAGTCCATACACGAATATCTTTATCCATACTGGGTCAAAAATAGCGCGTCTTTATTATCAAAGAGAGGCTTTGACACAATATAGATGTAAACTATGTTTTAAAATATACATAATATAATAATAGTAGTAGATCGCACCCACAGAAACAAACACATGGTAATTTAGCAAGATTATTCCCGCGTCAGTCCGGCAAGACGGGCTAAAGAAATAAGATCTGAGGAATATACAGTGATCATGTATGTAATTATAATACTATTAGATTAATTGAGAGGTTGAGGTGTGCGGGAGTAGCAGTCAGGGCTAAAACCACTTTCCGGGATTCGGTCCCATATAGTGTTGGTGTCTTACTATTTCAGACTCCTCAGGAACTCATCCATTGTCATTTCAGTACATATGGAGTGATGTAACATACATTAGACCGACCAAACGCAAGTTTTTCTTTAGGGGCCTCACTCCCTGGAATTGTTCAGACTACCCGCAACAACTTGAACCTTTCAAATTCGTTCAGTCGGAAACATGTAAAATGACACCAATATTGGTATATTAAACGAATGTTTGTTTACTCACCACCGCACCGCACCGCACCCACCACACTGCACCTGCTCCGAATCCTGCA
>JABUQX010081263.1:15000-17500 GCA_015478945.1 Trachelipus rathkii | reverse complement strand
AAGGGGGAAAATTGTTCAAAAAGGCAAAAATCCAATAAATGATCTAGCTTCTTATCGATGAAAGGAAAATAATGCAAAGGGCCCGCTTAGCGATCCTACACTTGAAATAAAATTGTAATTATAAGAAATTACCAAGTTTGGTACAGCGGTAACATGCTTTGCATCCTGCAATATGATTTGGATTCGAATTTCGCTATGTCATTTTAGCTATATAGCTCACAAGTCTCACCTCTAACGTATTATTTAAACGTTAAATAATTTTAAATTCAAATAAAAACAATAAAAGACACCAAAGTAAAATTATAAATATAATATATATATATATATATATATATATATATATATATAATATATATATATATATATATATATATATATATATATATATATATATATATATATATATATAGCGACAAAAGTAAAATATTACCGTTAATCAGTGCATGATGACGACATCTTGTTCTTAGCTCGTGTGTGCAGGTCAAGCGCGCCAACACAAACAAACAAAATTCGGTGAGTAGTGCCATCAGAGCAATTACTGATCGCTGATTGAAGACTCAATATAATATATATTATGTATATATAAATATATATATATATATATATAGTATATATATATATATATATATATATTATATATATTATAATATATATAAATATATATATAAGTATTATATCTATATATATATTATATATTATATATATATATATATATATATATATATATATATAGTAGTATATATATATATATATAATATATATATATATATATATATAGTATATATATCTATAATATATATAGATAATATATATTATATATATATATATATATAAAATATGTATTGCATTTATATACAGTAAATATATATATATAATATATATATATATATATATAATATCATAGTATATATATATAATACTAATAACACTAATACAAAAAAGTGAATGAAATTTAAGGAAATGATGTATTTTTATTTGAAGCACACATTTTCAAATTAAATATTAAAAATTCTGGAAGTTATGTGTTGTTTGTGTGTTGAACATTGGTTGTGTGTGCAATGTCTGTGTAATGTTCGTGTGTGTGTTTTTATGTGACATTAAGAAATACTTCATTATTTTCCTATTTACTTTTAGATGCGATTGTAAATAAGTAATATCTCGTCGAACATCAAACTTTGCTTTTAATTACTTTCACAAATATTCTTTTGTCCTATCTATCTATCTATCTATCTATCTATCTATCTATCTATCTATCTATCTATCTATCTATCTATCTATCTATCTATCTATCTATCTATCTATCTATCTATCTTCTTGATGCACAATGTTTGCGAAATAAAGAATCAAAGACTATCTATCTATTGTTATTTTAGTTTTAGGATTTTTATTTTTTAATTACTTTTAAAAAAATGTACTTGTTTACGATAATAAAGAATTAAAGTCTAAAGTCTATCTATCTATCTATCTATCTATCTATCTATCTATCTATCTATCTATCTATCTATCTATCTTTCTATCTATCTATCTATCTATCTACCTATCTATCTATCTATCTATCTATCTCAGCCCTGAACCTCGTTCTTGTATATGCGCAGGCATGAATGTTCAATGAATGTATGTATTTATGTACATTTTATATTTAAACTAATACTAATATTCTTACATACACATTCACTTCTATGTAAATAATTATAATTTGAATCATGCACTTTGAATCTGTATACATAAATGTATATGTGTGTATGTTCGTATGTTGTTTTGTTTACGTAAAGAATTATTCTTATCTGTTATTAATTATTGAGAATTATCATGATAATGAGTAATGACGTTAAAATACTTATGACTTGAGAGTGTGAGAAATATATTTTAATATATATATATATATATATATATATATATATATATATATATATATATATATATATATATATATATATATATATATATATATATATATAATATTCTTCTTACTTACTTCTTACTTCAGCTCCCAGGAAGGCATTTATCTGCCTGTCGGTGTGTGTTGTCTCGTCTTCCATCCGTTTCTATCTTCGAAGTCTCCATCTCTTCTCAATTCCATGATGTTCGGGAAGTTTTGCCTCTCCAGTACTTCTACTTCGTCTCTCCACCTTCTTCTCGGTCTCCCCTCGGTCTATAGCCTCCCGGCCTCCACTCCCAAGACCTCTTCGCCACTCTCCTCCCCCATCCTCTATAGATGTCCCAGCCATCTCAGTTGGGCCATTTCTATCTTATTTCTTATCGCACATACTCCTGCTCTCTCTCGTTTATATTCATTTCTCACTCTATCTCTGCTGTTTTTTCCCAGCATTACCCTCAAAGGCTTCATCTCCGCTGTCTGTATGCTGCTTCTTGTGGTTGTGTTGGTCGTCCAGCTCTCCGCACCATGCATCAATATGGGAGTCAAAACATTCTCAAAAATGATTCTTTTCACTTTCAGGGACACATTCTGATTCTTCAGCAAAGGTTAGAAGACGTTCAC
>JABUQX010081262.1:0-20214 GCA_015478945.1 Trachelipus rathkii | reverse complement strand
TCTTATTTTCTAGATATGTGTGCATGCTCCATCGTTTCTGTCGTGGTCTTACCTACTTTTTATTCTTACCAGATTCAGAGCAGAGTCATCAGTCCCGCTCTTCAAGACTCTTCAGCAAACCCTATTGGAGAGATTGTTTTCTTAAATCTCCAAGGGTAAGTGTAAAGCCACGCTTTAGTAGTATAATCCCATTTTAGTTATTCGCTATGGAGCACCTTTAACAACATATGCCTATTCTTCATCTTTAAACAGGTTCCAGTGCCGGGGCAACCACGTTTTCCAGTGCCGGGGCAACGTTTTTGTACCAGGTTCCCACCATGCCATTTTAGTACTGGGATTACAACACCGTAAACATCTCAGTTGTAGTTTTGATTCTCGATTCAGCGGGAATTCACCTCGCTTTGGAATTTTCTCCCAAGAAGCAGTTCTCAGGGAGATCCATCAGAAAAACACACTTTAACCATCTTGTTCCAGATATTTACTAATACTTACTCTGGAATTCAAACGCAAATTCGAACACAAATTCGAACGCAAATTCGAACGTCGACCCGATTTTTGGTTTGTGTCTACATCTTAGACAGAACCGACAGTTAACTGATCTCAAATTCTTAGCTAATCCTCCCCATAAGTAACTTAATAAACGTTCATTTTATAACGTTTTTATTTCCCTTATCTTATTTATGAGCTTCACTCCAACGAATATTATAAATATATTCAAGGAGGGGTTATTCAGCTCATGGGTGGATTACACACTTACTCACAGAAGATTCAGCTTTTTGCAGAAGGAATGATTGGAAATTTTCAGGTGATTAGTGTAGTTACCGTTAGGAGAACTAGCCTTGCCATTAACAGCGGTGGGGGTAGATAGATATTAACACTTTAGTTATTTATTATCAGACTAACCTCTTAACACCTTCGTCACCACAGTAGCATACTAACTGACTAATTTTTCTCTCTTTCTCTATTAGAATTAATTCATTAATCATTAACAGACAGTTCCTTTTAGTCTCTGATTTTCGACGCTGCATTAGTTTCTGATCTCACTTTCTAAATTTATTGGGTGGTTTGGGGACTCTGTTAACAGTATTAATCTGGGTCTTCTTTCCATTAACTCTCCCTAACATACTCTTTAAATTTAGTTGGCGCCCGAACAGGGACTGCCATTTGTAGTAGTATACCTTTAGTAGGGTTTAACAAATAGATATCAGGATAGATACCGCATATCTGAACTTTCCAATTCGCGAATTCTGCAAAATAAATTCTATCGTTCGAATTCCAAAGTACTAGATACAGTTTTAGCTCATAACAGTCTTAACCTCCTTTTTCCTACAATGCCTTTCTTACTTATCATCCCTCATTTATATTTTGTTGTTTTTGTTTATATTTTGATATATATATTTGAAATATTGAAATAAAATATATGCACGAACCCTAATAATGACATCTTCAAGCAGGTTTTCAGAGCTGGGGGGTGATGGGGGGAATTTGGTTGGTGATGAGGTTGAGAGTCGACGTGCCATGGGAGCAGTGGGCGGTGGTTTGGTGAATGTTGGTGGTGATATTGAGGAGGAGGAGATGCCTCCACCAACTCAACAAGAGATGTTGAGATTTATCAGGGAGAGAGAGGCGAGAGATGAGCAGCAAAGCAGAGAACAGAGAGTTCAGAGAGGTCCACCACCACCAAGAGTTCCTCAACAGTTAGCAGATCAGGTAGATCCAGTGAACCCACCTCTACAGGAGTTCCTGACTACCATTACACAGGAATTTAAGTTCCTTAAAGAGGAAATGGCCTTGTTGCGGGCACAACAGCCAATACCGCCACAACAAACGAGTGTTCCTTCAGTTGTTGCTACTTCAGTGACGACATCAGATTTGCTATCGAATGAGATGGCTCTTATGAACTTTGGTTCACCAGTATCCCCATTGATATCAGCACCGATGCAACAACAACAACAGTTCTATCCAGGAACTATGGCTCAAACATACGGAGGTTCCCCTTCTTCAGACTTAATTTACACAACGCACATGACGGCTCCCATTACACAAGACTGACGTAACAAACAGACAGCCGTATACTATACCTCCTTATTACAGTCAGGGAATGAATGATCCCTTGACTTCAAGTACTTCAGAGATACCGATTACAGTTCAACAGGCTGGTATCGCACCACCAATCGATACCAGATCATATGTTGTTCCCCCTCAACCACAACCGATTTTCTCTCTAGCAGAAAATAGAGAACCAGCACCGATTCTTGCGCCAAGTAGATTGGACATTTTGGAGCGTCATATGCTACTGATGTCAAAATCTATCCTCTATCTGGCGGAAATCGCCAAGAACTCAAGGAAAGTGAAAGTGGTTGAGCCAGGGAAATTTAAATACGAGGCTGATCAAGATTTGGCTAGTTATTTTGCTGATTTTGAACAGTATTGTTCTTTTAACTATCCAAATGCACCTCATCAGTGGTTAAGGTTGCTAGGCAGGCAACTTGAAGGATCGTTTCTACAGCTGTATAATCTCCTAATTAAAGATGACAGAAACTACGGATCCATCAAAGAAACGTTATTGACATGGTACCAGCAAGAGGAGAAAAGGAAGGATGCACATAAGCTGAATGCTTACCACCAGCTTATAGGACTCCCGGTGAAAGCGTTCGTATGTACGCTCTTCACCTGGAACATCTAGCTAAAAAAGCCTATCGTGGGTTAGAGATGAGAGAGCATTACTCTCTTCGAACTGCTTTTCTCCTAAGTCTTCCTCCTTATGTTGAAAAACGGATATCAGAATACATAAAACAGCAAGAGGAAGATAGTAATATCCGTGTTACATGGCGGAAGATAGTAAGTCTTGCAGACTGTTACGACAGACTTCAATAAAGGGAAGAATGTAGCCACTTCTTCTAGCAACAGTAGGTTTACAGTTTCTTCCGATCAACCTAAACAGGACTTGGACGAGACAATCAGAATAGATGTTATCAATCCAGGTTGGTTGGAAGTGTTACATTCACAACATGTACAGCCACAACCTCCTAAAACAAACAATATCCGCCAACAGAATACACGAAACTATAACAATAAAAATACTTATCCCTCATCCACTAACAGAAATCAGACCCAAAACACTTACACTCCGACACGTCACAACGAGAATACTAACAGAAAACACCTCATTTGTGATTACTGTGAGAATGTTGGGCACGTGATGGATGAATGTAACAAGTACCTTAGGATATGTTCATATTGTTGAAAGAGGGGGCATGTAAGGAATGAATGCAGAGCTATCAGATCTCCTCCACGCACTAAACAATTAAATTCTGGTAGTGTGTGTCAGTTTTGCAAGGGCCCACATGCTGGAATTAGCTGTCCACAAAAGACACCACCGCGCAATGTACAACGGACACAGAGGTCGCCTACACATAACAGAAAAAACAGATCACCACAGGCCTCTGGTTCAAACAGGAAACACAATTCCCTACACGCGGACACTCAATACCGACTACACGTGACTCACCAAGGCCGCAAAGGAAGTTTCTAGATCCTTGCGACTGGTGTCACAAGTCCCATCTAGAAGGCCGATGCATGGGTCCTTCTTCAGACGAAACAGTACAAGCAGGAGCTTTAAACTGCAGGTCTCCACGGAAATGAGCCCTCCAGTGGAGAATAGTTCACAGCTCATGAACTATCATTCAAATGCCCAAGTTAGATATTAATAGTAAGTAGTGATAGTAGTAGTGCTAGCACATTTCCTGTAGCTGTAGACTCAGTAGTAGTTAGCAGTAGTGCTAGGACTCCTCTTCCAGACACTATAGTGACTAGTGATAGTAGTAGAGATAGTTACTCTCTTTCCATTCTAGTAGTATGTAGTAGCAGTAGTAGGTGTTCCCCTTACAGAACCAGTAGTATCAGTTTGTAGCAAAGTAGCCTCCCTTGTAGAAAACTGTCGTGTTTAGGAAGTACGATAGTCATGGTGACAGGCAGGTGAAAACAGCAACAGCAGCAAACAACATGGTGAAACCACATAATAGTTCTGAAAATATATATCATGTCCATCTGGCAGAACAACTTTACAGTTTGAGATTATGGTTGTTCCATCAATCTTTGCCAGGTTGAGTGGATCCACTAATTGTTGGGTGAAAATAGACACAACAGCTCGATATGTTGTTATGATTGCCTTGTTATAGTGGGGCAGGTGTAAGTTTGGTTGAGTGAAGCAGTTATTGCAGAAGCTTTGAAAGAACCAGTGAACTTTGGCATCATGCAAAAGTAGGGGTGTGAAAGCAATAGTAGTGGTTTCGGAAGGGGTAAACGAATTCCGATTGACCAGTATGTCAATCTAAAACTACTGTTTCAAGGTGGATTTGAAACTAAGCCCACCGAATGTTTCATCGTTCCCGAGGAATATATGGAGTTCGCCATAGTAGTGGGAACATACTCTCTACGGGATAATGAGCTCTTACCGGATTTATCACAAAAAGAACTCATACGTAGAGAGGACAATGACGATATCACATTAATAGCTACAGACATTAGTCGCCGCCGTGTACGTACCCATCCTCATGTGGGTCGTATCAAAACAGTTAACAGTGATATATTCAACAATTCAAATATAGATGAACTAGACATCCTGAATAATCAAGCTCATGATAAAGATCTAAAGTTGATCATTAAAGGTTTTCAGAATAAGGATGTTATGCAAGGATGTTGGCTCAGAGTACACAAAATGTACAAACAATACAGATCTCAGCTAGTATTCAATAATGGGATACTCTTTCATAAACTAAAATCAGGAGAATTGCTATATGTTATCTCTCTTGAGTTTCTTGTTCACATAGTATTAGGTCTTCACTTTTCTTGTGCCCATATCGGATGAAATAAACTTCTTCAGCTAATTTACAAGCACTTTTGGCACCCGCGTGTAAACCGGGTGGTCTCAGACATCGTTAGATGTTGTCCGATATGTCAAAGACAGAAAACATTTTCTTCTGTTATGACACCTCAAAATGTTGAAGATATTGGCTGAGTATCCATTCGACTTGTGTGCAATGGACCTGCTACAGTTTCCTCAAACAGGTTCAGGTCACAAGTACTGTATGGTGCTCATTGACTACTTTTCCAAGTGGGTTTCTGTTGTTCCTTTATCGAACAAAACCAGTCTTTCCATTTCTAATAAGTTCAAACATCAAATTCTTCCGTTTCTTCCAAAAGTTCTGAACCGAATTCACTGACAACGGTGCTTAATTCACTTCTCAAACTTTCCAAAATGTTCTTCAAGAACACAATATCAAGCATATAAGAACTTCTCCGCTTCACCCTGCTAGCAATGGGGTTTGTGAGCGGTCAACAGGAGTTTAATTCAGATTATCAAATGCTTGGTACTTGAAAATCCCAGTGGTTGGGATGAGGAATTTTCTTCTTCTGTTCTTATTTACAACAACACAGCACATAGTGCTCTAGGTATTTCACCTTCCGACTTTCTTTTGCAGAAGGCTCATTCTCCAACACAGTTTTCCTCAATATTGGAAGGACGGTAGTGCGAACTTTCGACCTTTTCGCGTCAGGCAGAAAGTTGCCAAAAAAGTTATTCGCACTGGTCATAGCACGATTCAGAAGTTCAAGAGCTGATGGGAAGGCCCATATATCATTACAGCAGTTAATGATAACAGGGTTACTTACCTTGTTAGACGTGCTAGTGACCAACAAAATCGATTACAGAAAATCCATTTCTCCCATCTACGAGGATGGATAGATATTCCCACTTATCTTCGCAAATACTTATCTCGCAACCTTGAGGTGCGCGATAAATTCTTTACCGACGAAAATGAAGAAGACGAAGAAGTGGAAGAGGCAGAAGACTCTGATGTTAATTCAGTAGCTAACAGTTCTTCAATTTCTGACAATGACGTTGAAGAAGATCCGTTTCAGCTCATCGAAGACGATGATGAAAACGATTTTGAGGGATTTCTTCCAACAAATCCCATCCCAATGGATCTATTCACGAGGTTGCCTAACTTATGGGACCAAATAGAACAACTGAACGTTGATACTGCGGAAATAACAATGTCTCCTGTGAGAACTCCAGTCCTTTCACCTACAGTGATTCAGCCTTTCCGTTCTCCGCCCAAGGTTACTTTTGTGCTTCCTCCTAGTGATATAACAAATTCTTCACTAACCATTCCGGTTCCACCATTATCCTTACAGCAGAATTTCTCTGCTGTGTCCCCAATTCTTTACAGTCCTAGTGTGTACAGCCCATCTATGGATTATCATTATATTGTGTCATCAGTTTCTACTTCCCAATCTCCGGCTATAACAAATCCAAATACAGTTGATTTTCACTCAGTGAAATAGAGGGAGCGTCTTTCTTGAGTTCTTTCTTCAAGGATAGACCAAGTTCCAATCTCCTTGGTCCTTCAGCAATTCTCAGTTCTTCACAAACAACTCAACAAGATACGCCTCCACCTTTTTCGCCATTCCAATTCAGTATGTCTACTCAGCACTCAGACTTCTCAGGTTTCCATTCTAACTCTCCATCTTTTCTTCCTTCAGACTCCTATCAGTTACCTTCCCTTTCTCAAACACCACCAGCTCCATATCATGTAGTTGGTGAGGTTCTCGGTGATCCTGCTCATCTTCAACTTGATGACAGTGATCTCGAGTTAATTCACATAGGAGAGGAAAATTTAACCAGGTTCAACTTTCCCCCTCGTCCATTCACTCGACGTATGGGACCAGTACCAGATTTACCCAACGTAATGGAAACTCCTCTAGAATACGTACTTAATAGAAGAAGTAGTAGTTTGTTTTAGACCGGCTGTTAGCAGTTGACGGTTTTCAAAGTTTTCAAAAACGCTTACGGTTATCAAATTCTCAACAGTTCATTTCTTCTTTTTCAATAGGATCTGCCGATGTTCCCTGAACTGAACACTTGTTCTTGTGGTATTTCGCTCTTTTCCTCGTCATTTTCCCGTTTACCTTCGTCCTTCCTGGTTTCTGGGAATTCTGGGAGGGGATGGTCATGGGGGGGTGCAGGGTGGAATTTGCGGGATGCATGCGGATATTGCTGTACAATACGGATAAATTGAGGATGCTATGTGATGCGGATTTGCTGATGCAATGTGGATTTAGCTGATGTAAATGCGGATACATGCACTCATCTCATCTCATCTCATCTCTTTTCATTTAAACTAGCTTCAGACATAATTAGTACACTGTAGAATCTCTACAGTCATCTCAGCCTCACTGAATACTTGCCTATAATTCTATCAGAATGTTGTTGTTGGTTGTAGTAGTATTATTATTATTTTATTTTACTATAATATTTAATATTTAACTGCTATTTGTAAAAATGTATAAACTACTTCCCAGTTAGGCTATTTTTAGTTCATAATTGCATTTAAACATATATACACAGATATCTGAGTTGAAGATTGCCTTCGTGGTATTAAACTACAATTATGATAAGCCAACAACTGTTATGTTCTTTTAATACTCAACACATTTTTCAATTTGATACACCGACACTTATTATGCGATATTATCAATTTGTAAATATGTATATAATTAATCAGAATTGTAAAGAAATCATATGATTTAATATTCAGTATTTGATATTTATTTATAATAATTAATGAATAATTCCTGACTCAGTTTGTCACAAAATGGAATATTTGCAGTATTCATTTAAATCAGCAATCATTTAAAAATCAATTAAATTAAAAGTACTTATTACAGCTGACTTGAATATTCATTTTTTAAATAAAATTTGTAGAACGGAACAAGAATAAACTTTATTATTTATGTACCACTTACACGGATGCAAATAATAGAACACCTGTATTCTCCTCCTTGCAGTATGAAGACTCTCTTAGCTGTTTGTGCCAGCGAGTTGGAATTGCTCCGCCATGAGAGAAAGCTGCTTCGAGATGAATTCAACATTCATGTCAGGGTGGATTACAGTTCGGGTCGGACTATCCATGACTGTCTGTCCCGTATTGAAACCCTCATGAAAACCAAAGTAGACTTCATCCTGATATGGGCACTTACACCCTTGGCTTGGCAAAAGAAATCCATCACAAATGGAGATAAAACAGCAACAGTCTTTGAGCCAGTGGTCAACTTTACAGTCGAGGGTGTACCCAGCCTCATGGAACAAATCACAAAATATGCCAAAAAGAAGAATCCAAGGGTCAAAGTTTACCTCATGATTCCAACAGTTAAAGACATGTACGTCTTTAACCAAAAGTGGATCACGAAAGCATGGGCTCCAGCTTTTGCCGATCACCTCAAAGATGACGACTCCATGTCCCCTCGGTTAATGAGAGAACACTCCATCCTTTCCTTCATCCGGTTTGAAGATTTGGCATATTTCAGATATAAGTGGACTGATAAAACCACTTCGCGGTAGTGAGGTTTTTAACTACTACTATGGAACAAAACGAAACACTCCGGAGTATAAAAGCACCCCTCACATCAGAAACATTAAGAAAAAGCAGTTGTACCTTCAGACTCCGATGCTCTATGATGGGTTACATGCTAATCGTTTGTTCCTAGAACAATTCCTGCGGAAGTACAAGAGCTTCTTTACTTCCCATGCTCTTTCTCGTCCACGTCCTTCCGATCGCCGTGACGTTCACTCCCGAACCAGCGGTCGACCATCTACTTTAACTAGAAGTGAAGAAAGGGAGCAGACCATTCAATCGGCAATTGAACCAACTCGACCGTCTACTTCTCGAACTTTAACTAACATCGAGAGGCGGTTGGGTGCAGCTCCTTTCACTGGATTGCCTCCATCAGCTTTTGTCCCTCCGTGGCCTCACTCCGCTCTAGCCTATACGACTCCACAGTCGGAGTACCCATCAACCTTGAGTCATCAGTCCAACTACCCGTCTGTTACATCGTCAACACCATTATCATACCATCCTCAGCTGGGTGTATCTGACCAGCAACAAGATGACCAAATTCAATTGGAAATGCGGATGATGCTGGAGAAGTATAATTATGGCTCTTTATCAGATTGTAGACGATCCTCATTTTTGAATTAGATTAAAAAATTTATCGACGAAGAGGAAGGCGTGCTTCAGTCCCGTAGGACGCGTTTTCCTCATCCTCATTAACAGACAACAGTTTTCAGTTTTGTACATTTGTAAATATATATATATTGTTTGTCAATATATTTCGGTTTTCGTTTTCAGTTCTTTGGTTTTCAGTTTGTGTGTGTGATAGGGATGTAATTATTATTCTAAGATTCAGATTCATCTTTCAGCTATTCAGTTTTTCAATCATCTTTTCGCCGCTTACCTCTTACTGATTCTTCATCATAACAGTTTATGATTATAAGGAATTTAAGTGGGGGCGTAGTTTTGGTGCGCGGGGATGTTGGGGTTTCAGTCAGCAGCTCCAAGGCCACCACCCTGAAGCTCCAGGACTTAGCGTGGGATAATCCTGTATATTTACAATCACGCTCGCTCTCTGTGTGGTTGAGAGAGATCTCTTCAGTCTTCCCTGATTGTCTCCATCCAACAAATCATTTCATACCGTCTGTCGGTCATGCTGACTGTCTGTTGTATGATGCTGCAACGCTGAGTGGCGAGTCTGAGCTAATTATACTCTTATCTGGCGTCAGCTCGTGGTCTCAAGAGTGCTTTCTCCTCAGTGAGTGTAAGTTGATAGCCACACTTATTAATACGCATCTAGTGCTTTATCCTCTATCTCCTATAATGTAGGAACTAAGCGTTATTTCGTCTCTCCAACTCTACTATAGTAGTACATATTTGATTTGATATACATCATCGCTAGCTCTTGGTCACTATTCGCGAGCGGGTGGAGTTCTATATACTCTAATGTCTTGGTGAAGAGGCGTTATTACCCCATGGGCCCACAATAGTCTGTCAATAGCCGACCTCTTCTCATTATAAGCTGTGCTCGCGATTTCACGCTCTGTTAGCTTGTGCGTGCACTACTATATGTAGTGGGAAAAAAGGGAGAAACAATACATCTTATGATGAGAGAGTGAATATAAAGGAAATTTGCGCTCACTCAGATTATGTAAATGTTTCGATTCATCTGAGTCTCGTATGGTACGTCTGTTAACGTTACTCTGCTACTCTTTCTTTCTATATAATACTCTGTATGTCTCGTATATGCTATCGATTCGTTTCTGTCTATATTGCGTGTTTCATCTAAATATTCCTATTGTTTTAAATAATGTTATCTTCATCCCTCTAAGCTTTTTACTCTCAGCTTATGGTAGATGTCACGGAGTGCACCCGCTCTGTCGTTAATTATATCTCTTCTCAGCCTTAAAATCCTTGAGAGATAATTTTGAGGGAGTTTGCTTTTCTCTCAATCTGATATAAAACGTGGTTTATATAGATCTTATATAACGTTCCTCACTCTCAACGTCCATTCTTATGTATTTATAGAAGTATGTTATGATATTCTCCAAACATATAAAATAATCTGATACTAGCGGCCATGACATATATAACTACATGTTTCATGCCCTGTAACATGTGACTTTATTTGTTCTCTACAAGACTTCTGATATCAAGATGTCAGTATTACAGATATAGTCAAATTAGATATTAGTAATGAGGGAATCGATCGTTACTCACCGAGAACAATTTTATGTTACCAGAAATCTACCTTACTCGAAGTGACATTGTTCCCACAGTTTCATTTTAGTACTGGGATTACAACACCGTAAACATTTTGGTTCTAATCTGGAAACTCGATTGTGAAGGAATTCACCTCTCTTTGGAATTTTCTCCCAAGAAGCAGTTCTCAGGGAGATCCATCAGAAAAACTTTCTCAAAGGAATAATAAAGTTGAGTGTTGGTTCTAGAGTTTTTGCATCCTCTCATCATACACACTTTAACCTTCTTGTTTCAGATATTTGCTAATACTTACTCTGGAATTTGAATGCAAATTCAAAACACATTCGAACAACAAAGAGTGCTAATCTGAAGCAGCGCTCCAAAAATAACCAAATATAATATAAATCTGAACTACATGCTTTTACGTACTCTACCGATTTTTGTATGTTATGCTTGTTCTACATCCTTTATGATCAATTATAGTACAAGACAGCTTATTCTAAAGTTTATTTTCTTTCTAAACAGTGTTGAGCATATATTTCCTCCTGCCACCCATATGAGTAAACTCTATATTAAGCACGTTACATTTCATATGTAATAACTGATCTCCACTATTAATCCTCATATCTTAAATATATAATAAAAATTTACATAAAGAATAATTTAGAATTATATTAATTATACAATGAGAAGAGATTATATTGCATCACAGGTGGTTTAAAACTACTTTAGTTGCAAAAATATCTATGTTTCACAAAGAAAATATATGAATATAATTTGAACAAAGGATATATATTATATAGTGAAACGTTAATGGATAATTTTTCAGTATAAGAATATAAGAGTCTGCTTGACACTATTCGAATACTACTCATTTCATATGAGGAGAAGAATTTTGAAGCTTTGGCCATTATATTTATCTACCTTTGAGTATAGAGTGAGTTTTTCTTGCATTTATATCCCTTAGTAGAAAAATATATGTAGCTGATATTAATCATCGGTGTAGGTTATTCTCACTATATACAGTGTATATCTAACCTTCTTAAATGAATCGATGTTTGATCATGATTTTATTCTCTTAATCAATGGGGTGATAAGTGACATGATAACATATGAAGGAAAGCAATGAGTAGAAAATTTATGTCATACTTGTAGTGCGTGGTAAAGAATTGTAATAGTCATTATAGAATACGAATTAACAGAATAGTGTAGGCGCTTGTATACTATTGTAGTTGTAAGTACTGAAGATACCTCTTGATCTGACGATTAATTTCTGAATACTCGTGCGCGTGGTGTCACTACTTATTTTGTCTATGTGTGAGTACGCTTGGTTTGTAGTGACTTACTTGTAAATACTTTGTATTATAATGGAGAGTCTTTTATGCAAATAGACATCACACTATACATCAATAGTAACAATAAGAAACAATAATTAATAATAACCATAATTAATAATAATTAATTAATAATATCACAATTATAAGTTCGAGTATATATATAACATATAATGTATAATGATAATAATAATATAAATACACTTAATTAGATTCACATTATCACCTAGACTAGATCACACCTTACCCGGCTATAGCAATACACTAGTACACTTAACTAACTAACTATTGTTAAGCCTGTGCCACTATATAACATACCACTTATCATACTGTACCTTTAGTTTTGTCATAATATCACCAACTATAAAGTCCCTAAATGATCAGACATGTTGTTATTGTGCTGTCTTATCTCTCCGTGCGATTCTCTCGAAGAGTCAACGTTTTGCTATGTCCGTCATATGCTAAAGATTTGGAATTCCGAATATAGTTGGCCAACCAGTTCTTCACACGAAGCTCCTCTTAAGTTAAGCAATAAACACACAATAGAGATATTCTGCTTCAGCAATCTAGATTTCCTCAGTCAAGAACTCTGATCATCTTCTCTTGATTTCTTAATTAGCGTATCTTCAAACCCACAGCCTTCTGCTCAACACAAATAATAATAATTTCTGATAATTTATTCAACCTTATAATATCATACCAATTCAACCTTCTCAACCCCTTACTACATTTCCAACTTTCTTCCATTCTACTAATCAATCTCAATCATTCCTCACTATACTATTACTGATATCTACTATTTTCTCTATACAGCAGTAAACAGTTTCACATATTATAAATATTCTCAATTAACTAATAAATCAATTTAAATTTCTTGAGTACCTCACTTTTTAATTAAACGCAAAAGGATTTTCCTTTTCTCTTCGAGCTTCTTTCTGTGGTTGATGTTGCTTAAACTTCTTTAATTTCATTTATAGTATTTTTCATCCTATATTTACTAATAAAGATCTATGTCATACTAATTTGTTCATTTATTTTTAGTAAATAAATGCGGTTCATCAGGCGCAAACACACGACTGCCTCGTTTGTTACATTATAATTGCTTTGATGAATTTTGTATAATTTGCATATCTTTATACATCTTCACGATTGATCGCAATATAAATATACAGTCTGAATCTCTCATCTGTTTAAACACCTGATTGGTTATGGCGTCAAGTAGATAAGAAGATGATAGTCAATCTGAATAGTCTCGAGTGCTTTAAGAATAATGATAAAAATAATAAAAATGTTGTAGTCCTCATTATTTTTAGAATTTTATTATTTGCTATGTTTATTTATTTTATTTATCATCACCAAAATTCTTTCAATATTTATAGATTGGCAAGAATATCTAGATACAGAGTCTATTAAAACTTCAATCAGATAAACCGTCAATTTATTAATATTACATTAACGTTTGTGCTGATCTACCAAACTAATTATTATTAAATTATATTAAATATTTTTAATGTGTGTTTAAATAGATTTTATAGTACAATCCAATATATGTCAACCTTGTATTAAAATAATATATTTGTATAAGGTATATAATATTCTAAGTTAATTATCTGACTATTTTCCATAATATCTATAGGAGTTTTTTTGACAGGTCAAAATTATATTAGTATTTAGACATTATCATAATTATTATTTGTCATATCCCGTTTATGCTAAATAAAACAATTTGAGAAAAAAAAAAGTTATATAGACCAATCATTAAACCCGTCCTGTTAATCCTCGTGCTAAAATAGATATAGAACTCATATTCGATAAGTATTTGCACTCTATGTAATCATGTGAATAGATAGCCAACAATTATATAGATATATATACAAGATAAGCACATAAGTACGCCCATCTTCTCATAGATGATACCTTTCGACCAAATAACTTCTCTCACCAGAATACTCATTTCCTTCCAAAACTTAAAACACTCTTCTGCCTATGACCAACTTATTCTGTTTAAAAATTTTTTTAATGGAAATAATTTAGAAAGCTCAAGAAATTTCTAAAAATTAATTTTACGTCTAAAGATTCTACCAAGAACTACCAAAATGATATATATATCATATAAAAGAAATGTGAGAAGATTTCGGCACACATATATATTAGAACACGCGAATAATAGCACGCTTTGGAACAGTCTCTCGTTGTTGGTAGGCCTCTATGTACGCACATTTCACACTATGACACTTTAGTATGTCTCCAGAAAAAAACACTGTTACGAAATGTATAATGTGAAGTAATCATCAGCAGATAAAGTGAACTCAATACACATTAGTATATAATATATCTTTTTATAATAAAATTTAATTACATTTTACTTATTTATGTTGTGTCCACTTATAAATTTAAATTCTGCAGGTATTATTTATTTTGTATAGCTTACGAGTTATCTCTACATGCCTACATATTTCCTGGAACTTTGACCAAAATTAAATAATTTACAATATTATAATTTAAATATTAGGTATTGAAAAATCTGTTTTAATTCTATAATCATTATATAGAAAATGCACTTAAGTAATCACATACTATACACGTCTCAAAGCTAACCGAATAACAACAAAGTTTCTTTTATAATAATTTAACCCCAGTATGTAATAGCACATTTTCAATAATACATTTACATGCATATTCTCATCTTTCCACTTATTGTTGTTACTTTAAGGAACTTGCACACTCATAAGGTGTTCTTTAATGACACTTCAGCAGATCTCGAGAGAAAGAAAGAAAGAAAGACTGTAGAAAACATTAAACAAAAGATGTCTTATAGGATAGTTCTATAAGAAAAATATAACATTATGACAAAAATAAAGAGTCTCGTGAATTAAAAAAGCCAAAACGCCTTTAACCAGACAACACCACTCAATGATGTCATTTTTAATCCAATAATAGTTTATTTAGATAAGAATTCGTGCACAGGTTTCAGTAATCCACACTCCACATCTGCTAGAGCTTCACGAGGGGACCGCGACGTGGTTTTATCACCTCACCTACTCCGGAAATAAATGCAAGAACCAAAGTTATATAAGGCTCTCATCTTCACATGAAAACCTAAACTAGTGATTGTCTAAACATATCTCATTTTACAATTCCCGAAAATGTGAGTTCACAAAACACCTCACGCCCTATTCTCCCTACCTAATCATAAATGCAACTATTCTCTATATCTCTCTGGAAACATATACTCCTCAATTTTTTCTCTCACTGTATATGCCCACATTAATACTATCTCAAAATCCACTTTGTTTAGATCGGATTTTCTCCCATGAGCCGGCGGTTCCCAACCACACTCAGCCGCCTAACATCGCTAACCAAACGACTATCATTCATCCTTTCCCACATGGACCAAACCATCTCAACCATACTTCATTTATTCTCTCGTTTACCCTTTCTTCACACACACAACTCTCTAATACGTTCATTCCTCATTTGTATCAGTTCTTCTCACACCTTAAGCACGCCCCTTATATATATATATATATATATATATATATATATATATATATATATATATATATATATAATATATATATATATATATATATATATATATATATATATATATTTTAATGTTTGAGTGTGTTGAGTTAGAAGAGTATGATATAACAATATGGTTAATAACGTAGATGTAATCTTACAATAAGGATTAAAGTTACTAAAACTCTCACTACCAACCTTTCTCAGTAGATATGTTGTGGTCTCTATCTTATATTGCTAGGATGATCAATGATAAATACAGCATGCAATCACGATGCTTCAGAAATTGTAAAAAAAAACTTCACACAAAAATTCCAGCAGCGCTCAAGCGTACATGAAAAAGATAAGCAAGGGATTAGCATTCAGGAATAAAGCAAAAAAAATTAAAGGGTAATGCACAGGTAAGATGATAATTACCTTTCTGTTTTAAACACAAATTAATAGCAGGTTTAGCTTAGCTTAACACACAGAGTTCAAGGCTTAATCAGAACATCATTTATTAAAAGCGAAGCAAAGGCAATTTTTAGGATGCTTTAGGTCATTTAATGAGTCAATGTGTGCAATTAGGTTTAGGCAAGTGAGGCAAGGGAAGAGTAATAGTTATACAGTGGGTTAGTGGTTATTAAAAAAAAGTTTAAATTCAAAGTAGTTGTTTAAGAAAAACTTAGATTCTTAGTGACATTGATAAAAGAATGTAGTATAATTGTGATTTGTATTTAATTAAGTGATAGGTTCATTAATAATTCTTTATTTCTTTACAGGATAGTCCCAGCAGGATGTTAATAGAAAGAAGAGTATAGCATTAGAGGTTATTCAGCCACACCAACACCAAATCACCAAAGTAGAAATATGAAGGAATGGGTACCCCTTTATGCTTAATAGACAAAATATTTTAAGGTAAGTATATATTTTCTATTTTTCAGGTTTTTATTTCTTAATCATAATTTATAAGTAAATGTAGTTTATTATAATATAAATGTATATTTATTAAATAATAAATCATACCTTCTCACCTAACTTATCTTTAAGAAGATAAGTTATATCATCCACCTTCTTTCCCACTTATTGGACAATAATATGGTTAGTAATTGAATAGATGATGTAGATGAAGTAAATGGATGAATTAAGGAGATGAAGTAAATGGGTGATCGATGTAGATAAAGTAGATTAGTAAATGACTTAAATTATGTAAATAACTTAATCCTAAATAATAAATAATTTACAAAACCAGTATAGTTGTATTGTCGTTTTATTATTGTTTATTCAGCTTTCCAGACAAAATTCATTAATGAAAGCTAGAACTAATTATTCAAACAACACAATAACCTATATTATTAAGTAATAGTTTTTAACTCTTTTTTACTGAGTTAATACTTTTTAATAATTATTAGCTTTTATAATACTACTACACATTAGTAATAGTATTGTTGTTCAATAACTTAATAGCACGTATGTAGTTATCACAAAACACATTAAATTTCAATAGAATTGTATATTATAACTTAATATCCAATAGTTCTGAGGATATTATTTTTCACTGAACTAACACAGATACGAGGGTAATGTTTAAATTGATTATTTTATCCCTACATATAAGTAGGTTATTTCATAAAGATATATATTACAAATATCAAATATTATTAAGTAATCTAGGTTTATATTGTCTTTAGCCCTCCTTGTAAGTGTGGAAGAAATACAGTGAAGAGTAGAGTTATCTTGTGGTAGAAGTAGATTATAAGGAAGTTGAGTGAGACAGGACCCCTTGGCCTGAACCTAGAATAGAATAAATCTAACATTAACTCGTTTTCAATGTTTATTAGAGGTTTATACTTAATTTCATTACTTTATTTCCGAACAACTAATATTTGCATTTAAAAATATGAAGTTATCAGTAATTTTACCTCAAGAATCAGCTTGGTACTAATAAGTAAGAAGACAGATTTCAGCCTTAAGGAAGTGTACTCGGTAGCTGATGAACTTGAGGTTCTCATACAAAATCGGTAGTCTTAAAAGAAAAAGAAAGGAAATCATACTCACAAAATGGACACTAGTTAATCCATCACAAATTTCATGTATATGACACTTATCTTTGTTTAAAGATTTACTCTTACCAAAACATTAATGAACAATTTCTTAAGTCAGTATGTGTGAGGTTCACAAAAAATGAGCTTCAATTTGATAAAGAATTACTGAAAGAAGGAAACAAAATACTTGAATATAGCCACACAATGTAATTCTCTACATTTTCCTCCCCACCCGTCAGAACCTGACGGAGGGAAGTGGGCTTGGCCGTAAGAAGGAAAAAGAAAACAAATGGCATACTTGTGTGGTTGAATTCAAGTTTTCTAAAGTGGATCATTAATCCCATTTTTAGACTTCCAAAGTTGTGGTCAAACATCCAGTCTGGATATTGTATCCGTAGACCTTACAAGTCTCAAGTGTAGCCGTACTTCTTGGTACTTGGACCTGTAAGGGAAGGGTTTTTGTGGTTAGGGTGGTCACTTAATAGTGTGGTTATCCAGTTGTTGAATCTTAAATAGAGTTGTTTAGTTTCCATTTTTAGTTCAGTAGTGTAGTTCCCATACGTATGAAATGACACAAAACACAAATATTTTTATTTAATAATTTCACAAAAAAATTTATTTACAAAGTTAAAAGATGGCTATTACAATATATATATATATATATGTTTAAATTAAACCTTACCACAATATACATAAATATATAATCACTACAATATATATATATACCCATCACAATATATATATATTTAATCAATCTCATTTTAGAGTGGTCGGTCCTTTTCGATCTTCGGATCCTCGGAAATCTTCTTGGAAGTCCAGCATCACAATCCCTCCAGCACTTCCAGGCACATAAAGAGACGGCGATGAAGCCTCCGCAGAATCTTTCTGTAGGAAAATAATTAATTTGGCAATTATGTTATATATTTCAATTATGTCAAAAATTTACAAGAACAAACCTAAAATACTTACGAATTACCTACAGTTTTATAGGTGTATCCTCATTCCTTATCTGGAGGTTCTTGTCCATCCGCAGTTCCTTCTTCTAGGTGTTCTTTCGCTCAACTCAAAACTATTATTCTTCTTTCTAGGTAACTATTGTGGTTTTAGCCCAGGGTTGTAATTAATGTGTGTTTCAAATCAGTTTAGTTCAGGGGATGGGGGAGGGGACGATGTACGAGAAGGGCTATGGACTCTGTTGCATGCAAGCTTCCTGATTCTCACCTTAGGCTCTTCCTCCTTTCCAGTTACTAACTTATAGTATTCTGTAATGGCCGGGTTGCCCACCGCACCGATTTTCGCTTTTACTAAAAGTTTGTTGAGTTGAGGGTGAGGGTGGGTGTTTCTGTAGGAGATTTGTCTCAGTTCCCAAGAAATTCCTTTTATTTACTGATTGCTGTATTGTTCCCACTAATGGGAATTCTGCTTGAGTAGGTGTATCTGATGATAGTGTTGAAAGTTCCAATTTTGGGATATCCATGGTTACAGTAGGAGTTGATGCTCTTTCTAACGACTCCAAAGGAGCAATATTTTCCCATGGATTCTTGCTTCTTGGGATATATGTAAAAAAAGACTCTCTCTCTTATTTGATTATGACCAATGAGGACAGAATTGATAGTATATATTTGAATTCATAGGCTATGTGACAATTCTTCGTGTGTTCTCACTTTGTCACAATTTTTGATTATTATAGGGTCTAAAATATATTCTATTACTACTGTTAAAAAAAATTTTCTCTAATGAAAAATATTTTTATTTACAAAAATATTAAGAATATTACCAAAAGTGGACCAGTTTTCCCCCCCAGTGTTTATGGATATAATATACGGGTAACCTGTAAACATTGTCTATCTGAGTTATAGTATTGGAGTTTAATAGAGATTAATTTAAATATTGAGAAGGAGTCTTCTCAAACCTAGTTCAGAAGTATTGAAAAATATCTAAACAGGCGAGTAATTTCTATTAAAAGTTAAGGTATAATTAGAATTACTGTTCAGTATTATTATATAAATAAATGATTTTTCTTAGAATTTGAATAATGATGAAACATTTCAACCAATTGTTCACTTCTATTTAAAGTATCCTCACTCATGTTAACGGAACATGAATTACTTACTTGGATCCATAATGGTGGATATTTATATAAATATGGTAATTTATATCCAGAAGGATAATATACTCTTAAGATTTATATATAATTGAAATTAATTATATATTATGGAATAATAGTCAGATCGGGTATACCGGAGTCATCAGGCGAATCCTTAAATAAAATAATCTCCTCGTTTACTGAATCATAGAATATTTACAAAAATCTGAATCTCTAATATCTGTTTGGTTTCTCTCAAGAGTTTAGTTTTAGTTTGATATTCGCCGTTATTAATCTCCTCTATATGGTATAGTCTTAAGTAGGAAGTAAAGGCGCGTAAGTTAAAGATAGTTCATAATGAATGAATTGGTGAAGTTTCTTTCTTATAGATAAACTTAGGTAGGTGTAAGTATATCCACCCGTATTTAGTTGCTCAGGTTGATGTATCACTCTATATATCATAAACATATATAATGTTTAAGTTTAGGGTAAATACATCTGAATCTCTCTCTCATTATATATATATTATATATAATATATAGTTTATATATATATATATTTATATATTATTATATACTATCATATATTATTATATATAGGTACCTCTATGATATAGCTATAATAATATATATATAATTAATTGGTTACAT
>JABUQX010081261.1:10000-18713 GCA_015478945.1 Trachelipus rathkii | reverse complement strand
AGTTATTTCTTTAGAAGGTAATTGGGCATAAAGAAACACGAGCATAGTGGTAAAGTAAAAAGACTAAGAACATTGAATAAATAAGTCAATAATTCAAGCAATTTTGAGCAAAGCATATGAATATGAAATAATGTTTGTTCAGAATGTAGGTAGACAACTCGAAATTGAAGATGTCTGAATAGAAAAGAATTTTATCTATTTGGAGAAGAGTATAAAAAAATATAATTCTCGCTAAGTACTATTCTTATTAAAACAGAAGCATTACCTCTCTTCTCATTCTTAAAAGAAAATGGAAAGGAGGAGAATGAAGAATTCCATGATAGATGTTAAATGGTTTAAATGCAAAAAAATATCAGCTTGCATGTTTGAATCCCAGGTGAAGCTGCAGAAGCAGATAAGAATGCAGTTGAAATTTATGAAGACACCATGAAGAAAATTGTGGAGAGTTGTTTTGTTGCATTGAGTAGTAAATTTTCATGTTACTTATTTTAAAAATGAGTACTTTCTAGGCTTTCTTGGATAAAACAATCAAACCATCTTGTCATCGTTTACTATATTTATAAATTTTGAGTCGCCAGGAGTTCCATCAGTTGAGAATGTGAGGAAAAAATTGTCAATTTCAAAGATATGAACAATACACCTGGTCACTTCATACCCTGCTTCTACAGGACTTCCCGAAGGAGAATTTAAATAAGAAAGGCCGTAGAAAACGGTCCAAATTGATATTATAAGTGACCTATAAAATATCATAAGCCATTGAATGATCCACGAGATTATAAGCGTACTACACACAAGATGTTGATCTATATGAAATACTCAGCTTTAATAAAATAACAGGACTACATTGGTTTCTCTGAGGGTTGGTGTGCAGGATATGAACCTTGCGCATTTGGACGACTATTGTACCAAATTAACCCCTTAGAATACAGTGTCTTCCGACGTGATCATAGAAGGGCAATTTTTGTCCTTTCTAGGCTCTTTTGGGTAAAACACAAAATTTTATACAACTTATAAAATTAACATAGGTTTTTATTCATTCCGCTTACAAACTTCGTTTAAATTGGGAGCGATTTATAATAAGTACTTTCTAAGTTCACAGCTATCCTAATACTTATAAGTACATAAATTAATCCTCAATCTTTGTAAAAATACTTAAAATTTATCATAGTGCAGGTATATGGTAATCAACTGATAATGACTAATGCAAGGTACATAATCACTGTGGTTCTCTATACTAATTAAGTGATCACAGTCTTATTACTTATAGACATCACATATCATGAGATGCGTTTATTCATATTCATCCTGAGCCAGTTTAAGTATTAGATAAATATAATCACTAGGCAATTTATAACCAAAAGATGGCTTAGCTAGGAGCTCATTAATGATTGACTCTATATCACAATAGACACCGTACGTACACGACTGACGATCTAATAATTATAATAACTCATACCCTCATTAGTTTATGATATACCGGGAGATGTGTTGATTAGCCCTAAAATGTTATTTTTATCATCCATCTCTTTAAAGTAACAATCATGTTGCTATAAATAAGGATATAATAATTTACTTTGGCACATGGGTACTTATTCGTGTGCGTTAAACTTTCTTATTGTTTGTACAATTGATTGAGTATTTAGAAATGCTTCGCAGGGTCTGATATAATAAGATAGTAAATATGATTAAGATAAAAGAGAACAGACTACTCATCAGAAAAGGCACGAATGATATAAATTATGGGACTCGTATGTACTCTTCAAATACACTTACCTTTACCTATATTTTGATCATGTTTACAATTTTACTAGTTTGTCAAAAAGTTATTATTAAATATATACTCTATTTATGTTAAAAATCTCTTTTTTTATTTTAAGGTCGTAGGTTTATTGGGAAAGTAGTTGATGTCAGTTTATTGTAAACTAATACTGAGAAAAGGTAAGACATTCATATAGGATATTATACACTCAGTATATAGATAATACGTTAATTATTAAGCTGAGACTAAAATTGAATTTTATTTATACTTATCATATATTGAGGTTATAATTATTTGTGATATGTTAGGTCTATGTATATATACTTATCTATTTATTTATATATTACAAATAATGGAAATAATACTCATGCAGAAATTATCACGTTCTGCACAGGTATTAGGTATTTTAGCTCTAGTTCGAAGAGCAGAGGAATTTTAAAGGCATGGGCTCTCATCACGCAGGAGACACAAGTCACTTGCACAGGAGGTATCAGATCACGTCATGCCTTGAGTTATTCTAATATTATACTTCTAAGGTAAATATAATTACTATCTATTACTGGTATTGCAAAAAACTATTAATCAAATAAAACTAATTTACTCCAAAATGATTTCGGTATCTCAGCTTATTTGAAATAAGGAGTTTCCATAAAATATAATATGCACTAAAATATAAATATGATTGTAAGTACTATTTTGTAATATCTACACTCTCGAATTGTTAGGTATAAATGCGATAAATGTATATAAATTATTGTTAAGTCATCCTATAGTATTACATATGGTAACAATTCTGATCAATTTCTGATTTGATGAGATACTATACATAATTCTGACTATCATATCTGCACTCTTATGAATTTCACTATTTAAAACATAAAACGTTTTAAAATTTTTCGATAATTAAGGATCATTATAAATTATTTATTCTCTATTTATTCATTTTAATTATTATATTTTCTGCACATTAAAGATTTCGTCTATAATTTTTAATTGTCACTATTCCTTTCTTTAATCAAGTTATCCATTCTTGCTTAACTCACTAATGCGCTTATACTCCGGCATACGTTATTAATTATAGTCACGTATATATCTTAGTGAATATTGGGAAGACTCATGTGAGTTGTCACTTATAGTATACTAATACTTAAAACTAACCTGAAGATGTGATTGTTTTATATGAAATACTTGAATAAGAAAGTACTTTACAGCTTGTTTTGGTTCTTAAAATTAGCGTGAGGTCATCTGCGCAGGGTAGTCTCTGTAAGCTTGACAGTAGACCTCGTCAACAGGTCCCGAGTGCTGGAATATGATTATCTAAAAATTTATTTATTACGAGCTTTAAAATCTTTATTCTTCTCATCAAAACAAATTTGCCCTATGGTTAGGTATAGTATATTATGCTGATTGGTAACTTTTTTACGTTTTAGAATCGCTGAGAGAAGTATTTGATAAAGCAGCCAATTAGCCTATTGAGGGAGTGAAATGATTTTCAATTCTCAAAACCCTAATCAATCTGTATAATTGGTTTCATGTCGGGGCTTGTAGAATTTGTTTAGGATAGCTTTAGTATTGTTATATACTATTGGTGATTTAAAACAATTAATTAGTATCATGCAAGACATTACATCACTAATCGTAAAAAGTGCGCTAGACCAAAATACGTTTAAACTGAATAATGAATTATGAGAAAATACCATATAATAAAACTAATAATAGCATAGATCATGCATACTCGAAAAGATTAAAAATCTTAAGTTATTCTCACGAAATAATGTACTGTCTATATTTAATTAAATACCTAGTAGATTAAAATTTGATTATAGAGAATTTAAGATTATGAGATAACATATAACAATTATGGGCGGATAAATTTTTTAATAATTTTAGAAATGGCACTATAGACACTAATTCAATTATAATCTAATAAAGTTTATGTTGAGAGGAATAACTAATGGTAATAGCATTGAAGTTATATATTAGGATAAGTAATTATGTATACGATTTAATGAGAGATATTTTCACCCCTATATCATAGTGCATATGCACTATAATAATCAATAATATACTACTTATCCTAGATCTAATTAATGAATAATCCATATGACAGTAATTAGAGATATAGTGAATTGATATAGTTAAAATAAATATAGATAATAACTTTAAATACAAATAAATAATATAATATATTTTATATTAATCATAATAAAAAGAGTAAAACGAAGATTGAAAGTAAACTCAATACTACACTGGAATTTGAGTTACCGCACTAATGAATATGATTAGGAAGAATATAAAGTTTTAACGAACTTCACTACTTTAACGGTAATTGCCACTAGAGTTAGGTCTTTAAGCGTAACTAATCATAAAGTGGAATGTAAAATTCTCTTCTATAGAGCTTATTGAGAACTAGGAAGGTGTCTGTATGAGAGCTCTACTCTGTGTACATTAATAAAGCTTTATTTGTGTTTTCTGAGAAGGAAAGAAATGAGAATTATGTATTAGTATTATCCTTTACTTTAATAGAATTTTTGTGTGGAACGTACCGGCACATCAAACCTACGACCAGATCATTAACTTATATTGCACAGAATAACACACACACCATAAAACAAATAGAATTTTTCACGCCCATTGATACCATTATATAATCGTATCGAGGGAGAGATATCATGCTTATCTTTCATGCCTGTGTTAAGCATGTGGCTTGCTAGTAGGAGATCTGAGTTAGAGAGATCAATTGATAATAAGTTAGCGTTCTGAGATAAGATAGGGCTTCTCATTATAATATGGAGGGATGGATACCAAGTTGGGAGTAATATGGATTGTCGGTATCAGGACACTTTGTTATTCGCTATTACCGGGGTGTCTGTAATTATTTCTTTCAGATATAGTCATGCCAGAGTAGACGATGAGTAATGCACTTATATTTCTATTTACATTATCTGACCTTGTAAAGAATTAATAATAGAGAACGGACGAATAATATCGAGAGTTGGGAATTAGTAGCTGATAAGAGGAGGAAAAAACTACCCTAATAACGTTTGTCCACACATGTCTCTATCAATAGTTCTCGCTCGTGGAACATTAACATCGCAGGGAGATGATTGTGACAGACATGTCGATATAACGTGCCAAGATATGAACGGCAGACAAGATTTTTACATGCTCTAACTCATTTAGCACCTATTAAAAATTTGATGACATTAATAGAGTAAGTGGGTCGTGAATTTCGGGTGGTGTATATAAATTTAAATATCAGAAAGTGTGTAAAACATAACTGGGTTATCAGGCAATCCCACAGTCTTATCATGCATTTTGAATTTTTGCATAAAGTAGAGGAGATTTATGATATTATTTTTCTGTTTCATATATTCTTTATGTACCATTGGCTTGCCATGAATTATCGATTCTTCATAATTAATCTATCTAAGGATCATGAAGAATGGCCTTGAAATTATGTGTTTTTTTTGTGTCGATGAATGTATATAATTTTAATGTGTTTTGTTTTCAAAATTAAATGGGAAAAACGCATCGGGATGTGCGAGAAAGCTAATAAAGTCGGTGCCAATATAAAAACGTAGAACGTATTTTGTTTTCATTTTGGGTGAAAGTCAATGCGCAATGACCCTTTTTTTATGCTTGGTTTGTTACTCCTGCGGTCTAGATATGCTTAAGAGTTTTATGAAGCAGATGTTCTTTTTCGTTTTAATTCAACATAATGAGCCACATATATAATTTGGCTTACACCGGGGTAGTTATCACTTTTATTAGGATTTATTATAGGCGTACATTTCTCATGTTGGAATTAAAATTATATATATTATATTAATAATTATACTATATATTATTTTATAGTATTTATTTATGGTATTATTATGTTTATGTCAGTAATTTATACTGTAATATATAATATATATATAATTATATATTAGTATAATTAATATGAGTGAGTATGATAGGTCAGGGGTATGGTCATAGGGGTAATGCGTGAGGGTGATTGGGCCGCTTCACCAAGATTGGGGATCTGAGCAACTGATTGCATTAATTATGTCTTTGTGAGGATACTGTTTTTTAGAGATTAGTTGAATATCCTTAATTTTATCTAATTTTTTTTGGTTCTATGGTTAATTATTAACTAAATCTCTAAGTTATGGGCTATGATTGACAATGCAATTTTAAACGTTGCAAAACTATATGTCAAATTTTTACTCTGTGTCGGGCGGCATGCGCGATAAATTATTTTGTTTCTTGTCAACAATAGTAATGATAATTATGATTTTATAATTACTTTCTTTAGTTTATTTTGTATATGCTTTTGTGTCGTTGAGTAGGAATTGTTTGTGTTGTTGGTGTTTCGGCTTATTTTTTTTTTAAACTGCCGATATATATATTTTATATTTATATATATATTTATTATATATAGTATTATAGGTATATATATAGTATATTAGTATTAGATTATATGATATATGTATTAGTATATGTATTATTTGTATATTATTATTTATATATATGTGATTTATATCTATGATTTTATTATTGTTATAACTATTATATTATTAATTATTTCTATATTCTAAATCTACATTATTAAATTTATTCTATTCTATATATATTTCTAGTTAAGCACAATTTCTAGTATGAGTATATTATATATATTATATATATATATATGTATTTTAGTTATTTAGGTATATTAAATGTGGTGATAGTGGTACTTACTCACTCTCCCATTTATATTTTAAATTTATTCAGGACCATTGTGGCCAATATAAATTATAGTATTAGTAATAATATATATATTTATATACTTATATATTAGTTATATATATATCATATATAGTATAGTATATATATAGTGTATTCGTTTATAGTTATATGAGATAGTGGTATTGATAGTGATTATATTATTATTAGTATGGTATATATATATTTTTATATATATATATATATTTAATATATATAATTATTATATAATTATTATTAGTACTATTCGTATAGGGATTTTAGTTATTAGTATATATATATATTATATATATTATTATTATGTATTTTGTGATAGTATATAGTAGTATAGTTATATATATCATTATATATATATACTACTATATATATAGTTTATAGGTATATATATGTTGTTATAGTATATACTATATATAGTATATATTATATATCATGTATATTGTATTTTATTATATGTTATTATTATTTTTTATATATATTGTATATGTACCCCATTTTATATAAATTTATAGTACCTTCTACAGCTAGGTACATAGCTACCTTCGCGGTACATCGCAGGGAGTCAGCAAAATAAGGGTTTACCAATAAAATATTCAAAATGTTCCGAAAAAGGGAAATGTCTCGGTTTATGTAAGTATGCATATATTATATACTTGTGTTATATGTATATTGTATATTTGATTATTTTATATATTATCTATTTATTATTTATGTTATAGTTTTGGTTAATTATTTGATTTATATTATATTATTAGTATATATTGTATATATGTTTATGTATATGTATTTATATATATATATATATATGTATATATATATAATATATTCATATATATATATATTATATATATAGTATAGTATATATATATATTATTATGATAATTATATAGTATATATATATATAGTATATTACTATATTATATGATATATATTATTTAGCATACCCACCCAAGAAATTGCCATGCAACTGCCCTCGGATATATATTATTATAGTAATATATTATAAATAGTATAATATTATATATATATTTATAATATTATATCATATATATATATATATAATATATATATATAGTATATATATTTCATATATATATATGAAGTATATAAGTACTATATAATATATATAGTATTCTTTATTCTATAAACGCATATGTCAGTACTGCGATAATGAGATTGTAAGTCTAGGCGTGTGTAAAAGGTTGAAATAGTGAATAATAATAAGGATAAAATCCTGAATTTGGCATTGAAGAGAAAATAGGTAAAGTGAGTGAGAGAAATGCAACAATGCGATCATTTATAAAGTACAAAAATGTGTTCATAGGAGCATTGTATGAAAGTGAGATGGGCATCAAGTGCCTTCTCGCACTTTTCCACGCCAAGGTTCATAATACAACTAGAATTCGAAGCAAACATGAGCAGATGAATAAACTCACAAACTCAAGAGTAGTTCCTAAAAAGCATGCAAGGTCAAGAGATTAAAACAAACGCATTGACGCATTAGAGGTATTACTAACGATAATAAAATGGAATAATTTTAATACTAATAAACTCATTTATCATGCAGTTTAAATCGTGAATTGCAACGTTTTGAGCGTCATTCACCTTCATTCTTTACCAAAGAAAAATCTGTACTACGGTTTCATATTATGTATTACCAATTACTGTAAATCCTTTTATATAATATTATTTATATATAATTTTATATATAGTAATTTATAAATATATATATCATATATATAAATATAATATATATTAAAATAAGTAATAATAAGATTTAGGTAAGTAGTAATTCTAACTAATTTTGTACCTATATTAGAGAATAATTCAAAATATAATTTGTTGAACATATACATTTTTTACAGATAGCATTTCAACTGGACGATGATGTTATGTATTATGTTATATTTAAAATAATTTTTTTTTATTTTTTAAATATTTCTCTACATTGTACGTACTTTAGTTTATCATTTTTCACACTTTCCAACGGAGAGTATACTGACGAAGACTGTTAACTACTAACTCATATTCGAATGACGAGGAAAAGCTGCACTCACACTATTAGCTAAAGCTTGGACTTGTTCATGCGTGGGGCCTCCCTTAAGGGGAGGAGCTGGTGGTAGTTGAGCTACCAATTGAGCTAAAGTAGTATCCCCTTCACTAAAATGTGACGTCACCACATGCGGGGTCTGCTGCTGATGAAGGTGA
>JABUQX010081261.1:5000-7500 GCA_015478945.1 Trachelipus rathkii | reverse complement strand
AGCGACCGCACAAAGGGCATTGATGCATACTTCTTGGGGCATGCACGTCCCTCATATGAACTTTTAAAACGTACTTGTTACACAATATTCTTCCGCACATAGTGCACTGAACTTCATCCCCAGTCAAAGGTTTTTGGGGACCTCGTGACGATTGAAATACAGACCCAGGACCTCCCAAACCACCTATAGATTCTCCCTCTGCTAGCGAAGAAGCAAAACTATTTCCCAATGAAACCAAACTGCTACTATTGCCACTGCCACCAACCCCCTCAATCGCACCCTTCTCCCTTAGGCGGAGATTTTCCTCTAAAGATCGCAATTTCGAGGTAAAGCTACAGGAATCAGACTGAGATTTCAGAAATTTGTTCTGTTCGGCTTGTAATTGCTGATGGTACTGATGAAGACTTACAGGTGGCGACGAGGAAGAACAATGTGTAGAAGATATTGCCCCCTCTGAATACCGGCCTGGAGAAGAAATCAACTTGGCACTATCACAGACAGAGTCTTCAATCTCCATTTTCACCGCCACTGGCATCGTTGTCGCATTGTCTGAAATATTGACGATAGGATGTGAGGCGCTTCGTCAACTCGTCTAACCACAGATGAAGTAAAAGGGTGAAAATAATCAAAACCATTTAAAGCTTTTCAATTAAATTAAATTAAAAATAAATTATAGCCCTATAATTATGATGGAACTGTTTCTTAAAAATAAATAATACTTTCTCTCAAGAGGTAATTCTTATTATTAAGCATTAAGCGAGGAATGGGAAAACGGGGTAATGTCTTCCGAATCATTTTGATTGCAAGGCATTTCATCCGTAGAAAATGGAGAGGTGACTGGCGAGAACGAGGGCGAAGAATGCATTTGGTAACTAGATGACATATGCTGAGAACTACCCGAATGATGATGGTGATGATGGAACGAATGTTGAGGGGTACTACTGAAATGAGATTGATATAAAGCCATGGAAGAAGAGGGGTTATTGTTCTTAGCAGAAGGCTTATGTTGCAAAGCAGATAATGATAGCGGTATTTGCTGCGAAGATGTTTGATGGTGTGATGATATTCGTGATTGTGTCTGATGATAGGGAAGAGAAAACTGGTTAGAAGATAAGTTTGAATGCGAAGGTAAGGTACCATGCGGCGAAACAGCAGTAGTTCTCATCTGAGGTGACAATGATGTACTTAACTGAGGTGAGATAGGTGTACTAAAATGTGGCGACCTTTCTCCATGTAAACTTGGCGAAGATGCGTGTAGCTGAGAAGGAGTGCGAATATCACGGGAATCCTCCGTATGGGAAGAAGAGTGGGAGGATAAGCTTTGATCAATAATCTTAGGGGAATTGGCAATAGGGGCTGACGGTATTTCATAGAACCTGGACTGCATAGTGCTATTATCAGTTTTTGAACACTCAGGAGGACTTTTATAATCACTCTGATCACTGTGTCCTTTTGGAGAAAGACAAAAAATCTCTTCCCCTTCGTTATCATTACTTGGCTCTTGGTCCAAACTTATTTCGTCGGAAGACCTCATCCCCGACATAGATCGTCGTCTACTCGGGCTCTGATGGTGCCTCCTCCGATTTCCTGTTGGGTGAGCTACACTCCGATGAACTTGAAGACTGTTAAGGGAACTGTAAGTCCTATTGCACTTCTGGCAGACAAATTTGTTTCCTTTGTTCAAGTGTATATCTCTTATGTGCTTCTTGAGATTATAACGACTGCTGCAGTTTTTCCCACAGTATGTGCAGTCCAATTTATCCTTGTTTCCTTCACCTGCAACACGATAAAAAGGGACCAGTGAGGCAGGCTTCCACCGACAAATCAAAAGGATTGACAGAGAATAATAGATAAAAGAAAGGAAGGGCAAGGAGTAAGAAAATATAAAGCATTAATCTACCGCATAAAAAAAAAATCCTGACTTTCACTAAAAACCAAGTTTACAATGAATCTATGACTTTAATGATATTATATATATATATATATATATATATATATATATATATATATATATATATATATATATATATATATATATATATATATATATATATATATATATATATATATATATATATATATATATAATTTAAAAAATGAGAATTAAAATTAAATTGCCAAATGAAATATGCTCATTAAGTTTTGTTCTTAATTTTCTTCGTATTATATATATATATATATATATATATATATATATATATATATATATATATATATATATATATATATATAATATATATATATATATATATATATATATATATATATATATATATATATATATATAATATATAAGAACTGATATATATATATATATATATATATATATATATATTTATATTTATTTTATATATATATATATATATATATATATATATATATATATATATATATATATATATATAACGAAGAGAAATCTAGGGGAAAAATAAATTTATAGGTAACTACTACAACATAGCAAAAACATTATCTATTAAATGAGGTCAATTGTAGTCCTATA
>JABUQX010081260.1:15000-25163 GCA_015478945.1 Trachelipus rathkii | reverse complement strand
TTAGATGAGGTCATATATTAAATAATAAGCATACATTTGATTTTGAATAAGTAATAGAGAAAGAAAGACATCAGAGTTGAATGTAGTCTATTAAATGGAACATCCCAATTTTATATATATTATTTATATTTATATGATATATATATATATATTTATTTATATTATTATATAATATTTATATATAAGATATATTAAATATATATATATATTATATATATTATATATAATATTATTATATATTATATATCTATATTATTTATAATATATAGTATATTCATATAAATTATATATATTTATATACTATATTTATATACTATTATATATTTATATCTATATATTTAATATATTATATAATATTATTATATATATAATAATACTATTATATATATATTATGTTATATATCATATTATATACATCGCATATATATATATCTATTATATAATATATATATATTAATGTTGTAAAGCGTGTTTCGTGTTTTCTAGTTGTTTATAACTTGGTTTTTCTTCTTTTTTTAAATTAATTAAGATGATAAACGAACTAACACACAAATATGATGATAAAAATCCAAAGTTCAATTTAGTTTAGGAGGCACACGAGATATTCAAAGGGTCATCAAGAGCATCGACCACGACCCGACCCCACGTAGAGCACTGCACAAGAGCCATTGGTTTTTCGCTTCATTTTTAAGTGTGAAGGTTTAAAAGATTTTACACACATCATTTAAACTACAATACTAACATTAACTGAGTAGGTGCTTGAAGTTTATAAATCTATAATAAAAACAAAACTATGAACCGATACTGGACCGCTTACACGGAACGGATGCGACCGCATCCGAACCGGAACCAGAAACTAAATATTTGAATTGAACGGATTCCGATTAACCTTTAACTTATACAGGCCACCTTGAAAATATTACTTCATCTTATTTACCATAAGGAAATTTATTCCGTCAGTAGTAGGAGAGGGATTTCGCTGTGTTGGTACATTTGACACTAGGTGCCAGGAACCTTCCTGAGGTTTTTGAGCCCAAATTCTTTACCTGACCTTGACTTTTGGGCTTGTAATTTTTTGGCCCCTTATTTCCCCCCCCCTTATTTTTGCCCCCCGCCCCCATAATTTTTAGAACCCTCTTTTTTCAATTACTTAGTTATATAGTTAAGTTGTGTAGTTTTTGTTCATGTTCTTTCAGAGCCTTTTTTAATGCGTGACAACCTTGTTGTGTTTTCGTTGCATATTTTTCCCCATTTTGGTCTAGAAGCGTCTTGTTTACATTTATTTTCATCGTCCTTTCGTCGGGTGCAATCCAAATCACGTCCACGCCTCTGTCGCTTGTTACTTAACAGATCTCCGACGTGCCTCCACTTGCCCGAACGCGCCGCACCGCACCTGTACCACGACCGGACCGTCTTTTTCGCTTTTTCGCATCCTCGTTTTCTAGACTCATCTCCTTCATGTCCTTGTTAATCCATATTTCAGTTTTTCACGTAGGTCCATGATGTTATTTTATATCACGAGCATCCAAGACACAGTTCACTCACCCTTATAACACACCACACACACAAACCCTCATACACACAGTCCATCCCTCCTACCCGTTCCATTCACGCTATCTCTTACCGTTCCACTCACGTTGACTTGCTTTATTGCCTTGCTTCAACGAGGTTTCCTATATCCCTATACATAAAGTTTCTTGAACCATGAACTTAGCGTTATATTTTCAAAGTCGCTATTCGACCACTCTATATATGCTGTGTTTTAGCAGCCGTGTTATTATAATATATATAGTAATATATATATATTATATATTATATATATTATATATCTATAATTATATATATATATTATATTTATATTATATCATATATGATATATCTATACCACACACCCGTACCCAAGTGGTCGCTACTCACGAATTTCACATCCGCTTCATCTGTGCTTAACTTCCTTACCACCTCAAGCATTAACGTCTTCGCCGTGTCGACGTCTATCGTTCTAAATCAATATATAGCTCACCGAGGATACGTACATACCCACTCTAGGGCATAGACCTTTTGTCCACACTCTAATGTAGATCTGGTAATGAATATTTGAATAGGGTCAATTTAGGGTACCGTTGAAAGCCCTATAAAATATAATAATAATAATAATAATACATATAATAATAATAATAATATTAAATAAATATATATATATTTATATATATATATATATATTATATATATATTATATATTTATTATATATATATATAATTATAATTATATATATATATTTATATTATATATAATATGGAGAGGAGGACGGAGAAGACGTTAGAGAGAGAGAGACGAGAGACGGAGAGACGCAGAGAGAGAGAGAGGATGGTGAGGAGAGAGAGAGAAGAGAGGAGAGAGCAGTGTATATAATACTTATATTATATATATATATTACTATTATATCATATATATATAATATTAGATATGAATATATTATATATATAGATATTACGATATATATTACATTAAACCTTGTTTTGGACATGTATCGGCTTGACCTTGCCGACCGATAGCAGCACTCACCTAGCGACACCTGAGCCTAACCACCCTAACCTAACATAACCTACGAGTAACCTACTAACTAACCTAACCTAACCTACCTAACCTAACCTAACCTACCTAACCATCACCTAACGTAGCGTACCCTACACTAGCCTCACCTATCCTACCCTGCACCTCAGCCTCCACCGCCGCCTTGGCTCATCAGTAACTGATCGCCTGCCTTTGTAAGTCATCTGTGCCTATATTTAATATATATACTATTATATATAAAAATTATAGATATATATTATATCTATTATATTATATATATTATATATAATCTATATAATACCCTTGTTTGACCATGTACTTATCGGCTATGACCTGTGCCGGAACCCTATACAGGACCTACACTTAGCTAACCTGCACCTAACCTGACTCCTTAACCTAAACCTAACCTAACCGAACCTAACCTTAACCTAACCTGATACCTACCTACCTAACTACCTACACTATCGTTACACCTTAACCTGCCTAACCTATCCTACCCTGACCTAGCCTCCACCCCGTTGAGCTATCAGGTAACTGATTTCCTGCCTTTGGTGGTATCTTGCTAACATGATGTGCATGTAGTTACCTGACCGTATGGATCATCTGTAAACTTTTTCCATCGTGACACACACACACACAACACACAACGACACACTCTATACTTCTACCCACACCACACAACACAACTGTTAAATGCCAGGTCGAACAACTATTTTGTTGTTACACACACACCACACACACAACACACACACCTACACATGAACTTATTACACACATTCACTTATACACACATTCCTATGTCCCTTATTGACACACATTCACTATGACACTTGCATTTACCATAGACACTTACAGTTACACTCATACACGAGCGGTCACAAACACACACACACACACAACCATTACACACCCACTTACACTTATACACACATTATTCCCTATCGGACACTACAGACTCACCATAGACAATTACCACTTTACATTTACACTATACCACACGTAGTAAGCACCGACCAACCCTTTGGTTTCCATGGGTCAATTTTGGCCACCCTAATTTAGGCATAAAATTCTTTATTAAAACATTTTCGCGAACCTAAAACTGTAAATCATTACAGACATCTTTTATATTTTTTACTTGTACTTTTATTATAAAGTTTTAAAAATTGCATGTAAGAAGAAAAACACAGAGTTTCGACTATATAAACATTTTATTTTACTACAATTGAACGAAATTTTATTAACATTACTTTCCGACCTAAAGCAGTAAATCAGAAATCTAATGAGGGGGATGTTACTATACACTAGTGGGATTAAGATGCTTTCTGTTTACTGTGTTATGCTCTTACTCATGTTTACTGCTTTACTCATGTTTTACTCTTAACTTATATTGTTTCTGCTTTTAACTCCCTATTATTACATTACATACCTTAAGCAGTAAATCAGTATAAATCAATAGAGGTGTGACTAACCCTAGGGATTGTATGCCGTTTGTTTTAGCGTTACTGGCTTTTAACTTTCTGCTGTCTTTAACTTTTGTTTTACTGCTTTAGACTTTCGCTTTACGCTACTCACTTATACATTACATACCTAGCAGTAAATCAGTAATCAATAGAGGGTACCGTACACCTAAGGTGATTAGTATGCTTTTTGTGACTGCTTTACGGCTTTTAACTTTCTGCTTTATCTGCTAACTTTCTGCTTTACTGTTTAACTTTCTGCTTTTAACTGCTTACCTTTGTTTATGTTTAATCGGGTAATGACGTACATTTCGGTCTTTGATTTTGTCTATAATTGCTTTTATTATTTCTCTTATTTATTGTGTATTTTTACTTATTTTGAAATATGTGAATATGACATGTTATATTTTATTATTATTTAGTTGTTATTATGCCATGCCTATTGTTAATTATTATTTAGAACACACACACACACCACACACACACACACACACACACAAAACACACTTCTACTCTATACAACTTCCTAGACATTATTACCAACCATTCCACCTGACATCTACATTTACCCATAGACACTTAACATTTACACTTATACACAACACACACACATACACTATGACACTTTACACACATCTCAACCATGACACGTACATTTTACCCATGACACTTCATTTACACTACACACAGTCAACGCAATTTACTTACACCTCACACAGATTTCTTACACACGCAGATATTACTACAGCTACACACCGACTTTACTACACACAGAATTTGACTTACACAACACACACACACACAACACAACCATTACTCACTCACATAACATATAATTTATTGAAAACATTTTAAGTAGCTATAAAAATTAAATTTATTACTATTCTTCCTCTCAAGTTATTTCAAGTTTTTAAAAAAGCCAAAGTAGTCAATCAATCCCTAAAAACAGCAAAGTTTATTAAACTGTTAATACTTTTGATTTATAAATTTTATAACAAGTTTTTAAATAACTTTTACTAAATTTTATAAATTTTATTAAAACAATATTTTACGTACCTTAAAGCAATAATCAGTAAATCATAAGGCAAGCCCCTAGACCCCTCTACACCAAGCCTAGGCCACGTTTTTTCCGAATTGAGCGTTAAATACTGCAAAACACGCTAAAGCGATTTTAATAAAGTATAAAAACGAACAAATAATATATATTCTCTGCTAACATAACATGTATTTGATTAAAATCTTTTAAGTACTCCCAAAAATTATTTTACTTACATTTATATTATTCATGATGTAATAAAATATTTTCAAAGGTTTAAATAATTCGGGTTTTTTATTACTATTATGCTATTATGTACATGACAATCCCAGGTCACGAGAAAAACATACAACCGCACTTTCTTTTTGTTCCTTACAATACGAAAGACTGACCTCTCTCCTGTAAAATGTTGTTGCTAGGATAATCCCTTTTGTATCCCGGGGCGATGAATAATTCCAGTCAAAATATATTTCAACTGACCGTTTCTGTAAATGTGTGCTGAATAACTAGTTGGCTATTAGGCCTAATTTAGGATAGCCTTGTTGTGACGTCTAATTTAATCCTCATCCAGCGTCAAAGTAATCAGTGTAACAAGATCTGTTTATCTATTTTATTAGAAATTGTTTAAAGCATTTTGTTTAAAGAGCAAGATACAAACAGAGTAGTAGAAAGGAAATGTTTCTTACTTGTTTGGTCGGAGTATGTTTTTTAGCATTTTTCCTATTCATAAGCTCAACCACCAGGCTCAGCATAGCCCCACACGCAAAGGCAGCAACCCCGCAGCCTGTGCGTCCGCCGCGTCCCGCCCGGCGCGTGCGCCGCAAGGCGCAATATTTCCCCGCGTAACCGCCGCCGCGTGCGCTCGCAGGCGCATATTTCACGTAACCGCCGCCGCGTGCGCCCGGAGGCGCCAATATTCCCTCGCTTTTATCGCTTTTTTGGTTTTACGTATGTAAAGACATGTTTTTTCTCTTCTGAACCTGTGGTCCGTTTATTAAAACTCTTAACATACATGTAAATATTAATTTAAAATGAAAATAAGGATAATAAACTTTAATATAATTAGAAATAATATAATAATACAGTAATTTATACTATATATATATATAATTTAACTCTTATATATTATTATATATATATGATTATATAATATATATAATATCTATATATAGATAATATATATATTAGTTATATATAATTACTTAAAAATGTAATGATATTAAATTTCTATTATTATTAGTAAGTTTTTATTATCCTTATTTTTACTTCTTACAATGAAATATGTAATGTATGTTAGAAGTTAAATAAACGAGTCCAGGTTAGAATATGAAAAACAGGTTTTACATACGTATAACCAAAAACGCGAAAGCGAGGGATATTGCGCCTCGGCGCACCGGCGGCTGGTTACGGGAATATTGCGACTGCGGGCGCACGCGCGCGTTACGCGGAAGTTCGGCCTGCGGCGCACCGGCGGGCCGGGGACCGCGCGGGGCACCAGGGGTGCGGGGTTGGCTGCCTTGCGGGTGGGGCTCATGTGAGCCCTGGTGGTTAGCTTTGAACTAGTGAATTAATTACTTGAAATCAAAGTAGGAAACATTTTATGAAATATGTGTGAAAAGATAGACGTTCTATTGGCTGTTTCAGTTTGAAATACTTATAAAAATAATGAAATACAATGTTGTCTATACTGGAATTTCCTTTTGACCTAGTATTAGGATTAAATTAGCCCGTCTAAAAGGTTTCCCAAAATTTAGGGCCTAAATTTTCCTACTTCCAACACCACCATTTTACAGAAAAAGGTCAGTTTGAAAATATTTTGACCTGGAATTAGGCCTAAATCGCCCCGGGATACAAAAGGGATTATCCTACAACACATTTTACAGAGAGCGAGTCGTTTGCTAGCTGCTAAGGAGTGCGGGTTGTGTTTTTCTCGTGATGGATTGTCATATGTACATCGATAATTAATAAATATAAAGAAACCCGAATTATTTTAAACAACTTTGAAATATTTTGTAGTTAAATCGAGTGATATATAAAATGTAAGTGATAATTTGTTATTAATAAGAACTTAGAAGTTTTAATAAATACATGTTTGTTAGCAGAGAAGAACTTATTTGTTTCTTTTCGTACTTATTAATGGCTAAAGAGAGATGATCAAGCATCTAAGTCATAGAACAAAAACGTGTGGCTGCTGGTGCTTAGAGTGTGCTAGGGGCTGACCTTCTGATTTACTATCTTTATTGCTTAAGGTACGTAAAATATATGTTGTTAATAAAATTTCATAAATTTATAAAGTATTTTAAACATTGATATTATAAAATTTATAAACAAAAGTATTAACAGTTAATAATAACATTCTTTGTTCAGGTCAATTGATTGATTTATATAGAGTTTTAGAACTTGAATTTGTATATTGAATGAGTACTTATGTTACGTTTAATTAAAACATAAATGGTTTAACTAAATTTATACGTTTCAGTGTGTCCAGTGAGTGTGTGTGGTGTGCGTGGTGTGGTGTGTGTGTGTGTGTGTGTGTGTGTAGTAACTCGTGTGAAAGTTAATCTGGTGTGTAGTGAGTAATCTGGTGTGTAAAGTAAATCTGTCCGCGACATGTGAGAGTGTAAGTAAATCTGCGAGGTCCAGGAGCGGGCTAAATTACTAACTCTGGTGTGACTGTTGATTGGCAGATGTAAATTGTTAAGTGTATATGGGTTAATGTAAGTGTCATGGTGAATGTGTGTATTAAGGTCTTGTGCATATGTGTGTTGTGTGTATAGTGGAAGTGTAAGTAGTGTCTATGGGTAATGTAAGTGTCATTAGTGATGTGTATGTAAAGTTCATAGTGAATGTGTGGTATAGTGTAAGTGAGACTGTGTGTGATGTGTGTGTGTGTGTGTGTGCTTGTGTGTGGTTGCGCTAAGCAATACGGAAGGCTGACAAAATACATAGCAAATTTAAAAAATAAAATAAAATAATAACATAATAAAAATAATATAATAACATCAAAAATAATATAAACTAACATAAAAGTAGTAAAACAAAATAAAAAACCATAATGTTAATAAATATATGCAGTTAAACAGTAAAAGAAGTTAACGAGTAAAGAAGAAAAGTAAACCGTAAAGCGAAGTTAAGCAGTTAAGCAGGAACGTAAGCAGTATAAGCAAGATAAAACAAAAAGGCAATATCAATCCTTAGTGTAGTACACCTCTTATGAATCTTACTGATTTAGCTTTAAGGTATGTAATTGATATATAAGAACGTTTAGCGACTAGTTAAAGCCAGAAAGTTAAAGCAGCTTAACGCACAGTTACAGGCAGTAAGCAGAAAGATATTAAAGCCAGTAAAGCCAAGTTAAACAAAAACGCATACTAACTCCTTACGGTTTAGGATAACACTCTCTATTGATTTACTGATTACTGCTTTAAGGATATGTATGTTAACTAATATGTGAGTTAAGAAGCAGTAAAACATATATATGTCTAAGCAGTAAAACATGAGTTAAGCAGTTAAAACATAGTTAAGCAGGAAACAGTAACAAAAAGCATATAATCCCGCCCTACGGTGTTAGGTAACCCCTCGATTGATTTACTCGACTTACTGCTTAAGGGATGTAAAAATGCTAATTTTTAATATCTGAATGAGCTAATAAAATGTTATATATCAGGCACTCTGGTTTTTTTTCTTACATGAAATTTTTGTAAAAATTTAAAAATTAAAAGTTACTATAAAAATATACGTTTTAATGAGTTACAGATTTAGGTTCGCGAAAATGTTTTTAATAAATAGTCTTAGTGCCTAAATTAGGGTGGGCTAAAATTGACCTGAAGACAAAGGGTGGTGTTTGGTTTATACGTGTGATATGATGTAAATGTAAGTGAATGTCTATGGGTGCGTGTAAGTTATAGTGAATGTGTGTATAAGTGTAAGTTGGGTGTGTGTCTATGTGTGTGTGGTGTGTGTATTGACCGCCTCTTACTAAGTGTAAATGTAGGGTCTATGCGGTAAAGCAATTCATAGTGATGTGCCTGTTATAAGTTCATATGATGTGTTATAAGTGTAATGTGTGTATAGTGTATAGTGAATGTGTTGTGTGTGTGTGTGCAAAATATGTGTGTATGAAAGTAGAAGTGATGTGGTCGTGTGTAAGTATAAGTTGTGTGTGTGTTGTGTGTGTAAATATATGTGTGTGTGTGCTGTGTTTTGTGTGTTGTGGTGGTGTCTGTGAGTGTGGTGTTCCAGGATGGAAATAATTAGGATAGTCTACAGTCAGTACTACATGAACCATCATGTTATGCACAGTACCTACCAAAGGCTAGGATTCGTACTGTATGAGCTCAAGCGGGGTGGCAGCTAGTGCGGGTATTAGGATGTGTAGGCGAGTGTGGTGTACGAAGTGAGGTATAGCTGTCTAGGTTAGGTTAGTTGGTAATATGGTTGGTTAGGTCTTAGGTCAGTTTGCGTGCAGGTGTAGCTTAGGTGTTAGGCGGGTATAGGGTATCCGCAAGGTTCAGGCGAACATATTCATGTAAAACAAGGTTAAATATATATATTATTAGTATACGAATATACTATTATAATAATATATATATATATTATATAATATATATTATATACTTTATATATATTATATACTATATAATATATACTTATATCTATATATATGAGACAGATCTACCAAGCAGCATCAGTCACCTGGATGCAGCTCAAGGCGGTGGAGCTAGTGCGGTGCGTATGGATAGTGTTAGCTTTAGGTGAGAGTGTAGCTAAGTATAGTGTAGGTTATGTTAGGTTAGTTAGGTTAAGGTTAGGTTAAGGTTAGGTTAGGTTAGGTGGGTAGTTAGGTAACTAGGTAGGTTAGGTGCAGTTTAGGCTAGGTGTAGGCTGGGTATTGGGTATCCGGCAAGGTCAAGGCCGAAATATCAAAATATAGTGATTCTAATATATTAATATTATTATATATATATATATATAATTTATATATTTATCAAAATTATATTTTATAATTATGATATAATTATATATATATATATAGATATGCCTTCTCTCTCTCTCTCTCTCTATTTTCTCTTCTCTCTCTCTCCATTATAATATATAT